>LR812530.1:7432829-7440329 GCA_903798195.1 Danio kyathit | reverse complement strand
GAAAGATAAGAAAAACAAAACCACGCAAGTTTCGAACAACATGAAGGCAAGTATGACACACTTTCTAAACATTTGCTAGAAATAAGAATCCACTCGCATGCACTGTAATCATGTGATATTTTTTTTCCACCTATACAATCACTCGCTCCTTATCGTTTTTATCACTGTAGTGCAGAGTCTTGTGTGGATTTCTTCCTCTTGGTGATAAACAAGATTCAGCCAATAGACTGCATGTACAATCAAAGACTCGGTTAAAGAGAGAGGAGGTTAATGACTGCTTGACCTGTTTTCCGCTCCAGTGCAGGAATGAAAAAAATAGCAAAGGCTTATCATAGGCGCATTGAGTTTTCATGTTTGATAGAGACCTCCCATAGACGTAATGATTTTTATACTAGACAGACTGTATATATTCTGTCCTCTACCCTACATCCAACCCTCACAGAAAGTATTCTACAGTTTTGCATTATTAAAATACTTAATTCTGGATGATTTATGAGTTGTTTTCTCTATGTGGATTAAACAAAACTGATATTGCTATACTTGTGGGGATATCTGGACACACACACACATACACACACACTGCAAAAAATGCTTGTGTACTTGTACTTTTGTACTTCAAGTTTAGTTTTTAACTTGTTTCTAGTGCAAATATTTAAAAATTCTTAAATCAAGCAGCATTTTCTAGACATGTAAAAACTAATTTTGATTTGTTTTCAGAAATATTAAGTCAACATTAACTGGGGTAATTAGAATAAAACTTATTTCAAACCACAATCTGTTATTTTACTTGTGTTAAGGAAAACGAACTTAAATTTGACTTATTATTTCTTTAAAAAAAAATAATAAAACAATGTTTTTACTTGTCTAGTAAATGCTTTATAGTTTAAGAATTTTTAAATATATCAGGACTAGAAACAACACAAAAACTTACTTGCTTTTATATCCCGGCGGGCATTCTCCACAGACATAATGATGTTTCTATTGTACAAACTACATATTTAAATACTTTATTCTTTGTGTTTTTATGAGCATGTTTACCTATGGGAATATTAACTTTGGTTAATATTAAGTCTGTGTGTATTGAGGTTTAAGTCCCCACCAGGATATAAAAACAAGATCTAAAAGCAAATGTAATAGTTCTAATAGGGTGATTCTAGGATTGTCATTGTGGGGGGGCTTAGGTGGACACTAAGGACTCTGGGGTCTGGGGGGTGGGGGGGATGATCGCAGAGACTTGAGCGAGGCCAGTTTGAAAGGGGGGGGGGGGTGTTATGGGGTGATCGCAGATGAAATTGAGAACGGGGGGGGGGGGGGGGGGGGTGGTGTTAGACATTTATTGTAAAATAACGGACGTTAAATTACTGACATTTACCGTAAAATAATGTACATTAATTTACAGACATTTAACGCACAATAATGGACGTTAAAATACAGACATTTCCCGTAAAATAACGGACGTTAAATTACTGACATTTACTGTAAAATAACGGACATTAACTTACAGACATTTACCTTAAAATGACGAACATTAAATTACAGACATTTACCGTAAAATGACGGACATTAAATTACAGACATTTACCGTAAAATGACGGACATTAAATTACAGAGATTTACCATGAAATAACGGACGTTAAATTACAGACATTTACCATAAAATAACGAATGTTAAATTACAGACATTTCTTGTAAAATAACGGACGTTAAATTAAAGACATTAACCGTAAAATAACAGACATTAAATTACAGACATTTACCATAAAATAACGGACGTTAAATTACAGACATTTCTCGTAAAATAACAGACGTTAAATTACAGGCATTTACCATAAAATAACGGAATAATGGACGTTAAATTACAGACATTTATCGTAAAATAACGGACGTTAAATTACAGACATTTACCATAAAAAATAATGGACGTTAAATTACAGACATTTTAACATAAAATAATAGACGTTAAATTACATTTACTGTAAAATAATGGACGTTAAATTACAGACATTTACCGTAAAACATCAGCCGTTAAAATAGAGACATTTACCGTAAAATAACAGCCGTTAAATTACAGACATTTACCATAAAATAACAGCCGTATAATTACAGACATTTACCAAAATAACGCCCGTTAAATTACAGAAATTTACCGTAAAGTAACGAACATTAAATTACAGAAATTTACCTGTAAAATAACGAACGTTAAATAACAGAAATTTCCTTAAATTTAATTTCTGGTATATTTCTGTAATTTACCATCTGTTATTTTACGGCAAATGTCTGTAATTTAATGGTCGTTATTTTACGTTTTTTTTAGGCACCCCAGCTCTATGCTAGGAAAAAAATCTGTCAACAATCTGAAACTGGCAGATGGAGATAGATGTCGTAAGTGTTCACATGACACTTTTTTTTTGTAAAATAGGTGTTTGTATATACAATTAGACTTGTTGTTTTTATAATTTAACCTACAGTAACTTCTAATTAGAATACAGAATACACTAATCATCCCTCAAAACACTGAAAACTTAAATACGTTTTATTATATATTAGCTGTAATTTAAATAAATACATATATTTGATTAACTGAAGCCTATATACACAAACTAACATTACAGAAAGAGTTGACCCCTCTATTATCAATGTATAGTTCGCACCCTGCTAAACCACCTCAATGTTGTAATACGCAGGTCATTCCCATGTCATACCAATTTCTGTACTTGTAAACCACCAAAACCAGCACGCACACAAAAGTTCGGTCAGAGGTCGCCTACTCTGTCGAGTGACGTATATTGAAAAAAAACGGCCCAATCGTGTTGCAGGAGACGAAATTGAGCAACAGTTGTTCATGCAGGACAGTACTGAACACTTGAGCTCACAGACCTGCTGTGTTTGCAGGAGCTGTTCTGAGGACAAAAGGTGAGCCTGTCATTTGTTCTGTCACATTTTATGTGCTTTAAAATTTAACTGCCATATTGACATGAAAGTGTCACATTCCAGCACATCCCAAACAAAGCAATATTTGGTGTCTGTGGGGTTATTGAAGTATAGTAAACTCAAGAAACCTGTTTGAGATATGATATAAAATCATCTATCATTTAAAGATATCATGGCAGCTTTAAGATGCCTCTTATATAGAGAATAAAGTCACATGCATTGCTCAGATGTGAGTTTTTCACAGACTTCAACAGAGTGTAAAAAGCTTGATGGTCCTGTTGGTCTCATCTATCAAATCTGAGCTTTATTTGGTATTTTTTTTTTATTGGATTCAGGTCAGGTGATTGGCTGGGCCATTCTACAGCTTGATTTTCTTTCTCTGAAAGCATTTGAGAGTTTCCTTGGCTGTGTTTTAGATCATTGTCTTGCTGTAAAGTCCACCGTGGTTTCATCTTCATCATCTAATGTAGATGTTGGACTGAAGCAGAGAATATTCATGTACACTGATAAAGGGCAGAGGGTTGCTAAAGAACTACTGAGAGATTTCAGCTGCTGTCTGGGTTTTCCATGTCTTTCTACACCTCCCTTTCTTTTTTTTTTTCAATTCAATTCAATTTTATTTATAAAGGACTTTAAAACAACACAGTTGACCAAAGTGCTGACAATAGAGCGTACAACAAAACATAGCAAATACTTTAAAAATAAATAAATAAACATAAAATGTCAACATCTCACGCTGTGCTAAAAGTCAAATTGAACAAGTGGCTTGAACAAGAGGCTTGTCTAACATACAACGGCAACTCATTCCAAAATTTTGGTGCAGCCACAGCAAAAGCCCGATCCCCTCTGAGCTTTCGACTTGTCTTGGGCACACACAGGAGGAGCTGGTCGGCTGACCTGAGCGAACGAAAAGGTGTGTAGGGACAAAGAAGCTCAGAGAGGTAAAGGGGAGCAGCACCATTCAGACACTTAAAAACAAATAAAAGTAACTTAAAATGGATCCTGAAATGCACGGGTAGCCAGTGAAGAGAAGATCAAACCGGGGTGATGTGCTCGTATTTGCGTGTGCCAGTTAAAATACGCACAGCTGCATTTTGAATGAGTTGCAGACGAGAGATAGAGGACTGGCTCACCCCAAAATAAAGGGCATTGCAGTAGTCCAGGCTGGAGGCTATAAAAGCATGGATTACAGTTTCAAAGTGCTTGTGTGATAAAATGTGCTTAATTTTGGCCAGTTGCCTTAAATGAAAGAAGCTAGAGCGAACAACAGACCCAATCTGGCATTCAAGCTTTAGTTCAGGATCCATTTTAAAACCCAGGTTCACAATCTCTGCGTTACAGAAAGGTTCAAGATCATTCAGGCATATTGACTGAGCGGGATTGGAGCTGGGGCCAAACACCATCACTTGGGTCTTAGAATCATTAAAATTGAGAAAATTCAGTGCCAACCAAGATTTAATGTCCTTTAAACATGAGTCCAGTGCATTTAGGGGAAGGCCATTTATGATTTTACTGTTTGTAATTTGTTGACAGATAATGTCATTATGAAACAGAAAGGAAAAGACAGCACTGCATAGCATAAAGAAAAACAAATAGAAATGTGAACATAGGGAAAACTCCCTAGGGAAAATTGTACATGCACAAGTCTTATATATGCACAGAAAAATCACCATTTTTTCTCAGAAAACATATTTCTAAAGGTGCTGTTGACTTTTCTTTATGTGTTCAATACTTTTTTTTTCCTGTGTCATTTCATTTTATTACACATAATGTCATTTGTAAACTAAATAGATTTGTTTTCTTTGCATAGTTGGATTTCTTAGACGTCTGGTGAAAAGTCAACAGCACCTTTAGAAATATGTTTTCTGAGAAAAATGGTGATTTTTCTGTGCATATACTGTATATATAAGACTTGTGCATGTACAATTTTCCCTAGGGAGTTTTCCCTAAGTTCACATTTCTATTTGTTTTTCTTTATGCTATTCAGTGCTGTCTTTTCCTTTCTGTTTCATAATGACATTATCTGTCAACAAATTACAAACAGTAAAATCATAAATGTGAATATTGTCCAGCTCGTGATCAAACTTCCACATAAACCAAGTGCCATAAATCATATTATATTTGTCATCAAAACTGTAGCGATGGTTTACATCAGAACATCCCTCCAGAGTACACGGTACTAACAACATGGCTAATAATAATTTGACTGTCTTATCCATACACAATGAGACAAGGACTTATTATTCTTATGGCACTGACATGTTTATTGACAGAGATATTGATTATTTTTAGTTGTAAACTAAGAATTTTGAGCAAGAGACCGTCCATGGTGTTTTCCTATTTGTACACGTTGTTTTGAGAAATGCACTTACTGTAAGTTAAGTTACTGTAAGTTTGCTACTTCTGTAAGTATTTTGTTATACAAAAATATAATTTATAAATTATTACACATTAAATTACTGAATGTTTTGGAACCAATACTATTTTATGAGATACTTAAAGGTCACAATACTAGTGTATAAACCTTAAATATCACTATAAACATCAAAATAATGACAGATTTCAACGTTTTTAATGTACAAAACATTATACAGCATATGAAAATACATAAACCGTTTGCTCGGTTGCATCACAAATAGAAAATGAATACGTATTTTGTTTAATACAAAGCAATGTTTTCCAAGAAGACAAGTAAAAAGAAGAGGAAATAAAAGAAAGAAACAAGCTGATAGCCTGCATACATTGAATCTTACCTTTTCTACCAATTCAGTTTATGTACTGATCTAAATTATTATTTTTTCTAATCTATTGTGGCACTATGAATTAGCTTTTACTGCTTTTTTAAGTTCGGTTGATCTTGATCGATGACAGACCTCTCAGTCACTCTGTGAAGAAAATAAAAGTGTCACGTGAGGACCTAAAAACTGAAATGAAATGACATGAAAATATCACACTATCCAGGTGCTCACCAGATCATCCAGGTCATCCATGGCAGGTGGCTCTCCTTTATTCTTCACGTCATTAAGCATCTGCATTTGCAAACAGCCATTATATTATATTTAAAAGAATGTATTCATAAAATGCATGGTTTACAGTTTTTCTCAATTCTCAAATTAGAAGACATGTAATCTCTGGCCTGACCAACAAGAGTGGTAGGATGCCTTTTAAGAATATTGGTTGTCATTGGATTGTCATTTAAGGGACGCTCAGGTCTAAAGTAAGGACCGGGTGGGTGGGTGCGTAAAAGATTTATGGGGGGGGGGGGGCTGAGTATAAATATGGCCTATGGTGAGAAATAGTTTTCTCTGCTCTGTATGTTAAATAGCCATTTGAATAATTAAAATAATAGATAATATAAATATTTGACCACCCCTATATTGGTTTATACCATTGTGAATGCATAGTTGCGCCAACCACACTGTAAAAAAATATTTAAGGGTTATTTAAGGGGTTTTTTTTGGCAGAAAACCGTAAAATAACAGCTGTTAAATTAAAGACATTTGCCGTAAAATAATGGACGTTAAATTACAGACTATTAACATACAATAACGTATGTTAAAATACAGACATTTCCCGTAAAATAATGGACATTAAGTTAAAGACATTTACCGTAAAATAACGGACATTAAGTTAAAGACATTTACCGTAAAATAACGGACATTAAATAACAGACATTTACTGTAAAATAACGGACGATAAATTACAGACATTTACCGTAAAATAATGGACATTAAATTACAGACATTTAACGTACAATAACGTATGTTAAAATACAGACATTTACTGTAAAATAATGGCGTTAAAATTAGACATTTAACGTACAGTAACGTATGCTAAAATACAGGCATTTCCCGTAAAATAATGGACGTTAAATTACTGACATTTACCGTAAAATATTGGACATTAAATAACAGACATTTACTGTAAAATAACGAACGATAAATTACAGACATTTACCGTAAAATATTGGACATTAAATAACAGACATTTACTGTAAAATAACGAACGATAAATTACAGACATTTACCGTAAAATAATGGACGTTAAATTACAGACATTTAACGTACAATAACGTATGTTAAAATACAGACATTTCCCGTAAAATAACGGACGTTAAATTAAAGACATTTACCGTAAAATAATGGACATTAAATTACAAACATTTAACGTACAATAACGTATGTTAAAATACAGACATTTACTGTAAAATAATGGACGTTAAAATTACAGACATTTACTGTAAAATATTGGTTGTCATAGATGTTATTTTGTGTATTTGTGGTAACATAAGAAATATGAAATGTACAATACAATATTTACTATTTATTATACAATAAAGCTCATTCTGAAAATGTACTGCTATATAAATTTTTGGAGAGCGACAAATACGTCCCAGGAGGTACGTTTTTTTGCAGTTTTTGTTTTCGCAAATCCACTAGAGGCCGCTGTGTACGCTTTTTCAGATCCCAAATTTCTCTCTCAAGTGTGACTCGTGCCTGCTCTTCTCGCGTAAATCCACCAGAGGCCGCTGTCGACTGACTGACCGATCAACTGAGCCAGCCTCCTCCT
>LR812530.1:7372829-7427829 GCA_903798195.1 Danio kyathit | reverse complement strand
TCTTGCATGTTCTCCCCATGTTCGCGTGAGTTTCCTTCGGGTGCTCCAATTTCCCCCACAATCCAAAGCCATGCCCTATAGGTGAATTGGGTAAGCTAATATTGTCCATAGAGTATGTGTGTGAATGAGAGTGTATGGGTGTTTCCCAGTGATGAGTTGCAGCTGGAATGGCATCAGCTGCGTAAAACATATGCTGGATAAGTTGGCGGTTCATTCCGCTGTGGCGACCGCAGATTAATTAAGGGACCAAGCCGAAAAGAAAATGAATGAATGATTTGCATTGAGACAACATGAAGGAATTGTATGGAAAACAGAGTAAAATCACTTGATTTCTTTACATTTGAGCCATCTGCGTTTCTACTAATGTGACTGAAACCCCGTTCATGTCAGTGATGTTATTTTAATTTTTGACATGGAAAATATTTACTGTGCCTGCAGCGCCATCGAGTGTCCATGAAGTAAATTGTTGTTAGACCTTCTCACCATCATACATTATTGTTCATTCATTCATTCATTTTCTTTTCGGCTTAGTTCCTTTATTAATCCGGGGTCGCCACAGCGGAATGAACCGCCTACATTATTGTTTTAAACAAATAAAAATTGACATGAGAACATGCATGTAGGCAACCCAGTGGCGCAGTAGGTAGTGCTGTTGCCTCACAGCAAGAACGTCGCTGGGTCGCAGGTTCGAACCTCGGCTGGGCTGGGTCAGTTGGCGTTTCTGTGTGGAGTTTGCATGTTCTCCCTGGGTTTGCGTGGGTTTCCTCCGGGTGCTCCGGTTTCCCCCACAGTCCAAAGACATGCAGTACAGGTGAATTGGGTAAGCTAAATTGTCCATAGTGTATGAGTGTGAATGTGTGTGTGGAAGTTCCCAGAGATGGGTTGCGGCTGGAAGGGCATCCGCTGCGTAAAATCGTGCTGGATAAGTTGGCGGTTCATTCCGCTGTGGCGACCCCGCAAGGGACAAAGCCGACAAGAAAATGAATGAATGAACATGCATGTACATGTCAAACATATCCTAAAACAAATTGAAGTTTAAATCAAATATCACAGCCAAATATAGATTTAAAATATATATACCCACAAATAGGGCGACACGGTGGCACAGTGCACGATCGCCTCACAGCAAGAAGGTCGCTGGTTCGGGCCTTGGCAGGATCAGTTGGCATTTTTGTGTGGAGTTTGCATGTTCTCCCCATGTTCGCATGGGTTTCCTTCGGCTGCTCCGGTTTCCCCCACAATCCAAAGACATGCGCTATAGGTGAATTGGGTAAGCTAAATTGTCCGTAGTGTATGTGTGTGAATGGGAGTGTATGGGTATTTCCCAGTGATGGGTTGCAGCTGGAAGGGGATCCGCTGTGTAAAACATATGCTGGATAAGTTGGTGGTTCATTCCACTGTGGCGACCCCAGACTAATAAAGGGACTAAGCTGAAAAGAAAATGAATGAATGAATACCCACAAACATAGATTTATATACAATGCTGCCATAATCTTACAGGAACCCATTAAAGTGCTATTTTTTCAACTGTGTGTATATACAAATATATATATATATATATATATATATATATATATATATATATATATATATATATATATATATATATATATATATATATATATATATATATATATATATATATATAATAACAAAACATTATTGACCATTTTCTATTTTAATTAGTGTTGAACATCGCATTTTATCTTTACATCCCCATATAAGCAAATTAATTCTGGTTTTATTATAGTAAAGGTGTAGTAACCATGCTTTTAGACTTGTAGTAAAGGTGTAGTATAGCTAACCATGCTTTTAGACTTGTAGTAAAGGTGTAGTAACCATGCTTTTAGACTTGTAGTAAAAGTGTAGTAACCATGCTTTTAGACTTGTAGTAAAGGTGTAGTAACCATGCTTTTAGACTTGTAGTAAAGGTGTAGTAACCATGCTTTCAGACTTGTAGTAAAGGTGTAGTAAACATGCTTTTAGACTTGTAAAGGTGTAGTAAACATTCTTTTAGACTTGTAGTAAAGGTGTAGTAAACATGCTTTTAGACTTGTAGTAAAGCTGTAGTAACCATGCTTTTAGACTTGATAACCATTTCTATAACCACAATTTAGGCTACTACAAAAACCATCATATTTATACTATAGTAAACCTAAGACATGTTTTGTTTTATTAATTTATTTTGATAACGGTTATTGCCTAAAGGGATACGTTATCTGGACATTAGAGCTATATGACATTTAATTGCATTGAATGTGCTTTCTACGTATTTAAAATTAATTTTGAACATTAAGATTAAATGGGGGTGCCACTGCCAACATATATCACAGAAAATGAATGTTTGTTGAGCCCTAAATGGACGACATCCCTCCCTCATACGCTTCAGCGCCGCCATGTTTTCCGTCATTGCGTCACTTCCGCCACGGTCCGGTGTGGCGCGAGTCGCGAGATAGATAGTGAACAATTGGCGAGAACAGAAACACGCAAACTTGTGTTCACACAGCTGCTGGATTATATCTAATAACTGAAAACAAACCAGCCCGTTTGACAAACGTGTGAAGAAAGCAGCGATTGGATTTATCGGTGGAACATGCCGCGGCGGAAGGTGAGAGAAAATGCGAGAACTGGGTCAGTAGCCCAGTCGGCTGAGCGCGCGCTAACGGCTAGCTCAATGTTTGTTTACATTTTTAGACAAATGTTGTTTGTTTTCTATGAAAATATTTCTTTTTTTTTGTCAATTGCATTATGAGTTAACATTTTAGCGCTTGATAATAGAAAAACAAAGAAAGAGACTTCGAAAACGGTGTGTTTTAGGTTAAAGTTAAGCTAGTTAGCATTTTGTCTTTATGTGGTAACGTTAATGTTGAAAACACACTTGATATTTAGTGTAATGGTATTATTTGATTAAGGCAAGATACAGTGCAAGTTTTTTTTTCATCATCTGTATATTCAGAATTTTGTTTTGCTTTTCAGTACGATTCAGAATACGATTCTGTTTTATTTTCATGCTATGGGTGTAAAGAAAACACCCATAATGCGCTTTTAAGTTTTATTTTCTCAGCTTTTTATCAAAATGTGTGTTTGTACATTCAGTTGCAATGCATATTTTATTCTGAAAATGTTTTTGTTTCTCCTGTACAGGGCCATAAATCTCCATTTCAGCTGATCTTACATAAACCCATAAACACTGAGGTAAAGTTCATTTTAATATTCGCACATTCAGACATTAATAATATAGTTTCAGGAAAGTATTCTTTGCTAATTCTAAATAGGGAAACCATATTAGCGGTCAGTGACTATCAAAGTACAACTAGGCATTGGACGATAACCGTTTTTAAGGTATATCGTGGTTTGAAAAAGTCAAGGTTTTAAAACAGCCAAAATATTCTGCTATAACGTAGACTAACCATGTTCCGTAGACTTTTTGCTATTCAGTGCACTCAAACGACCACTGCTCCATCATTGAAAGCCAGATAAGCAAGTCTATGTGATCATTCTCTGGGTGAATACCTATTGCACAAATCTAAATTCTGGTTGATGTCTTTTGGACGTGTAGTTTTTTGAGAAAAGTTGGGAAAAGTGCCGTCTACACATGTGTACGGAAGATGATAGGTATTAACAGTGTTCCGTACATGATTAAAATAGGCAAATGATTTCAATTCAATGGCAAAAATGGACATTGCTTTAAATCTTATAAAAAAAACAACTTCACAATATACTATTATTGTGTTTAGCTTCAAGTTAGTGTTATATTTAATAACTTATAAAAGTTTAAAATGATATAACTTTTCATTCAATTTTTATAACACGTTTATTTTATTACAGCATGACAGTTTAGAATATTAACAGGGTTTCCGCGGGGTCTTAAAAGGTCTTAAAGTCTAAAATTTAAAAATCGAAATTTAAGGCCTTAAAGTCTTAAATTCGCTGTTCTAGGTCTTAAATGTTTTTGCACAGGTCTTATTTTTACTTTGAAGAGATTTTGTCTGAAACGGGTATGACTGTACAGACATCTTTTAAATCAGTGGTTCTCAACTCCAGTCCTCGGGCCCCCCGCCCTGCACATTTTGTGTCTCTCTTATTTGACACACAAGGATCAGTTCATGGATCTCGCTGTTAATGAGCTGATGATCTGAATCAGGTGTGTTAAGTAAGGAAGACATACAAAATGTGCAGGGCAGGGGGGCCCGAGGACTGGAGTTGAGAACCACTGTTCTAAATGATCCGTCCATGTGTGATCATATGGAGAACCAGATGACCAATAATTCTTGGCTAGAAATTGCAACAGCTGTGGGAAAGGAGGAAAGTTTTTGGAAAAGTTTGGAAAAACCTGAGGGATAAGTTTGTTAAAACAAAAAAAGAGACCTTGCAAAAAGTGGAGATCCCGGTGGTTTTAGTATTACAGAATATGTTTTTCCAACATTTATAGGTTTTCCACTGATGTATGTGTTACAATTTTGCATTTAAAACAATTTACAAGTTACAAACTAAAATTAAGTAACAAATTATTTAGTTGATTCAGTTGAAGTCAGAATTATTAGCCCCTCTTTGAAATTTTCTTTCTTTTTTAAATATTTCCCAAATTATGTTTAACAGAGCAAGGAAATTTTCACAGTATGTCTGATAATATTTTTTCTTCTGGAGAAAGTCTTATTTGTTTTATTTCGGCTAGAATAAAAGCAGTTTTTAATTTTTTAAGAACCATTTTAAGGTCAAAATTATTAGCCCCTTTAAGCTATATATTTTTTTATTGTCTACAGAACAAACCATCGTTATACAATAACTTGCCTAATTACCCTAACCTGCCTAGTTAAATTAATTAACCTAGTTAAGCCTTTAAATGTCATTTTAAGCTGTATAGAAGTGTCTTGAAAAATATCTAGTAAAATATTATGTACTGCCATCATTGCAAAGATCAAAGAAATCAGTTATTAGAAATGAGTTATTAAAACTATTATGTTTAGAAATGTGTTGAAAAAGTATTCTCCATTAAACAGAAATTGGGGAAAAAATAAACAGGGGGGCTAATAATTCTGACTGTAGTCAGAATCAGTTTACAATATATTGATGCCCAATTTCTAGGCTTTATTGGTGATAATGGTTACGAATGTTGGACCATTATTGCCTTTTTAGCTTATAAGTAGAGGACAGAAACTAGCCAGACAGTAATATGTGAATTGTTGAGTGAGCAAAATAAAATAAAAAAACATCAGTATTTTTAGTAAGTGTAATTTTTTGTTTTTATTCTTGCCATAATAAAAAAATATAATTGTACAGCAACCCAAGTTCTGTTGCCATTAATATTTACCTTTAATAGGTATAACTGTCCGAGATTAAATTCATTCAAATTAATGCTAACTTAACAGACATTTTATGAATATAAACATCATCACTGCTCAAAGATTATCCAAACAGAGTTTGCAGCCTGTCTCTCAGGCTCTTTCTGGTGGAGAGTTGCGCCATACGGTCATCACCCAAACCTCACGTTTAAATATCCCCATTTCAAAGCCTTTATTCAACAAAAGACAATTTATTTAACAATTTGTGATAAGATAATATTCATTTCATAAAGACTGTAATACTGTGTAATGCATAAATTTAATGCACATGCATATTGTCGTTGCTCTTATGGCAATGGTGGTACAGTTCGGTACGCTTTTATGGCCGTTTCCACTATCAAAGGGTACCTAAAAGCGAACTGTACCGTACCACTTTTTGGTCACCCTCTGCAAAGGGTACCATAAGGCGGAGCTAGATGCGCAGCTGAACGCTAATGGTTTACAGAGATTTGTCACTTTCAGAAGCAGGAGAATGAAAACAAAGGATGCGCCATTTTTAAAAACACAGCCAAGACATTACACCGTAATAATAACAAAGTGTAAATGAACAGTGGACAGGGGAGGAGGGAGATCGGTAAAATGAGGTGCCGGATCCGGCATGTTCCGGCCCAAATTAAGCGCAGGATAGAGACAAGATTAATTAAATATCACGTTAAACAACTATAGTGAGACGCGATCCACTATCATCCTTGATAAACTGTTTGACGTACACTGTTCTCTGCAGCTCAGACCAGCGCATGACAGTGTGTGTGTCTGTGGCTGTGTCTGTGTGTGTGTCTGTGTGTGTGGGTGTGGTCACGTGATGTGCGTTTTCAGTGGACGGAGGGCTGTTCAGAAATGCTAGATGAAACACCAGTGTGGACGTGGGTCATTTTCGTTCTAAAATGGCATTTTAAAAGTAAGCTGTATTAGTGTAAACGGGGCCTGAGTGTGTATTTTTCACGACCGGGTTTGCGACGGGGGCGGGGCGATGGATCGCGATGGCGGCTCAGCATCGTGATGTCTATCGGCCATCGACGATGGACGATGACATTGTCTATCGGCCCAACCCTACCACACACACACAGACACAGCCACACACACTGTCATGCGCTCGTCTGAGCTCCAGAGAGCAGTGCACGTTGGACAGTTTATCAAGGATGTAGCGCTGGATGGCGTCTCTTGTTAAACGTGATATTTAATTAATCTTGTCTAAATCTAGCGACTCTTTGGTCTTTTGAATCTATCAGGTAACGTGTCATAGCATCAGTACACTGCTTCAGTCTTTCGCTTTCACGCTTGTACTTAGTCATTTTAGTGAAAACCTCAGATACTGTTGGTTGGTTCCTGTTGGTTGTGCACCTTTTTACCAACCAAGTTTGTGGACGCCATTATAACGACACAGATCACTGTGCTTTTTCATGCCAGAGTCCTGCGGAAAAAGTGATTGACAGGTGGTCATTTGTGTGTAACTTACCTTTATTTATGATTTGTTTATGGGTAAAACAAAGACCAGGGTCTGGGTCAGGTAGTTGAAACGGTAAGCTACAAATAATTAATTAGTTATTAATTAATTATTCATAAATAATTAATTCACCGCCGCCTACGATGGCGATGCCATCGTCCATCACGATGTTTCACATTAGACATCGTACAAAGCCAAATTGGTCAACATCGCCCAACCCTACTAACCATATGTAAGGTGTTTTTTTTATCTTTTGTTTTAGGTTTTTAGAACAACAGTATCTCCAGCAAAAAAGATATCTAAATATGCAGTTTTAAATTGTAAATTAGTGTTTTTAAAACCAATAAAGACAGCAGAAGTCAATGATTCATTTGGATTATTTAGCCTGACATGTTTACTGCTCCAAAATGTTATAAATGTATATATTGTGTTCACAGGGAAAAAAGTTTTTGTTTTTTACAGACATATCAAAAGAATATATTTTAGATCAGTAATCACAATACCGTGAAACCATGATATATTTATCCAAGGTTATCATACCGTCTGAATCTTATACAAGTATAACATTGTTCACAGTCAATTAAATATTGCTAATGCTGTTTTCTTACATGCGATTTTACACCGAATATTCAAAGTAACGTGGTAAACAATATAGGGACCGAGTCACAAGTTGTCATTAAACGAATGTGTGAATTTAAAACCAACTTTACCTTAATACTATAAACCAGTGTTTCTCAACCACGTTTTGGATGACCACCTACTCTGCACATTTTCTAGGTCTCCTTAAACCAGGGGTGCTCAACCCTGTTCCTGGCGATTGACCTTCCAGCTGATTTCAGCTCCAACCCTGATCAAACACACCTGAACCAATTATTTAGAACGTGAGGAGCACTTGATAATTACAGGCAGGTGTGTTTGATAAGGGCTGCAACTGAAAACTGCAGGAAGGTCGATCGCCAGGAATAGGGTTGAGCACGGTTGTTGCTAGATCGGATACGTTTGCGGCCGGAAGTTAACGGTAATTAAAACGGTATAAAAAAATGCCGCTGTATTAATGTGCATATCGCACTTCCGGCCGGCCGCGTATCCAATCTAGACTTTACCGTTGAGCACCCCTGCCTTAAACACACCTGGTTCAGATCATTAGCTCGTTAGCAGAGACTGAGAGACCTGTAATTTTTTTTTGTTTGACAGACAAAGGAGACATCCAAAACATGCAGTGTTGGTGGTCCTTCAGGAACGTGGTTGAGAAACACTGCCATAAACCATTAAATTTTTTTCCTTGCTGGTCACAGTTTTTACTAAATCATATAGTGTAAAAAGGCTAATGTTCATTTTGAACCTGACTTGACCCATTGGTCAGATTTTTGCGCTAGAAATGTCCAAATAAGTGCAATTTTAATGGAATAATGGATCATTTTTACATTTAAACATAATTTTAGAACAATTGTAATGATATGTTTTTGCAATTCTTAATGTAATCTATCGACATTATTTATAATCTTTTCCCATGTTCACCTGCAGTGCCTAGCCCATTTTGAAGTGTTGTTTAATTCATGATCTGTACATGTACACAATGATATAACACCGCTGATGTCCACTCTGTGTTTAGAGAACTGCGGGCAGTAGTTCAGACGGGACTGCAGATTCTGATGACTCTGGAGATCATGAGAAGACCGACAGCTCTCACGGTGAAGCCAACCAGCGCAATAACACCCGCATGACCCGGGCATCACTGCGCCTTAGCCAGAGCTCTCAAGGTAAAAACACACAGCTCATTATTTCCTTCCCACAATCGTCATTGTTACTATATATTTAATAAAATAAATAAATCGTCAGATTCTTTTAGTTTGCTTGTGAAAGTATTAACTACAGCAACATCACCAAATTAGAGCTCACAGGTTATGTATCAAACAAAACCATGTGATATGAAAAAGGCCAGGCTAAATTATATGCGTGAATGTGGAGATTTGCCATTTAAAATGTTTGTAAACGTAAAATTGAACATTTAATTATCATGCAAGGCACAGTGACCCAGAAAAGACCAGAATTGATTTGTTTTAACTATTCAATAAAGTGAGATTAGCTTTGGTGTTGATTAAGGCATGAGTTTCTTGATAGTCCAATCATAGAAGAAATGTATTGTTTATTTTATTTATATACTGTAAGACTTCACCAAGGAATCTCTCTAAATAGTTCACGTAATTAACATCAGAGCAATATGCAAATATTTGCACTTCATAACACAGTTGAAAATTCTGGAAATGGAAATGTTGGACCAAGCACCCAGTTGTAAGCTTAAAATTAATGTATCTTCTATATTTGATTATAAAGAAAAACATTTTTAGATAATTTCAGAAGTTGTAGGCTACTAAAATGTGTGTATTCAAAATATTTAGCAAATATAAACAATGACCTAATCAAAATAAATATAAATAGAATGTGAATTGCATAACGATTTTAATTTTATGGTAAAAATGTTTTAAATGTTTTAAAGTCAGTAGACAATAATAAAAGTAAATGTGACTATCTTATACATTACAAAAAAAACACCATATCCGTTGCAGTTTTGATTTAGTTAAAAAAGGATTTTACCAGTAAAGTAGCAAAGTATAAAATTTCTTATAAATATAATAGATTTGGCAACAAAACACCATATATACTGCAATCAACTTTTAAGTTTTCTGAAAAATAAAAAAATGGATCATGTTTTGGAAACAGCAAACCAACTTTAAATATTATAGATTAAAAAAAGAAAACCAAAGTACAAACTGTAAATTAGAATGTGACTGAATTCTTCAAGGGAGACGCGTTCCTTTGTTTAAAGCATAAGAACATTATATTTTCACATTATATAAACATGCTTTATAGTAACAAAATGATTGTCCTTATGATTATTTTATTTATGATTTTATTTTTTTTGCACATTTATACTGATCTTAAGATGTGAATTTATTCTTCATCTAGATGCTCCACCAGATATAAAGCAAGCAGCAGAGAGAGATGAGTCTCCTCCCAGGACGCCCACAGGAAACGCCCCGTCATCTGAATCAGACATCGACATATCCAGCCCTAACGCATCCCACGATGAGAGCGTGACTAAAGACCAGAAAGACTCTGGCAGCGATCCCTCTCATCGGCCAAAACGCCGCCGCTTTCATGAGAGCTACAACTTCAATATGAAGTGCCCCACACCTGGGTGCAATTCTCTGGGTGATTGCTCTTCAGATTAATTTCCTGTTGCATCTGCTTAATAATCATTTTTAGTGCTAATTGTTTACAAGGGCTTAATTGGGAAAATAAACATTTAAATGTTACTGGATCGTTTATGGTAAAATATGAATATTGTTCTGTTTTTTCTTTTGCACAGGACATTTAACAGGTAAACATGAGCGCCATTTCGCCATTTCAGGATGCCCTCTCTATCATAACCTCTCTGCAGATGAATGCAAGGTACGTTAAGGGCAAAATGTGCTTGACTTGTTTGTGTTTTATTGTTTTCTGTTATTAAGACAAGACACTGCAGGTAAATAGGGTAAAAATGAAATTATCATCACTAACATTCTTCAGTGTATTAAGTACACTTTTTGTGGAGTGTAATTTTTGTGAAGAGTGGCACATTTTCATTATTTGATATTGACAATTTTTTTTATGAAATATGTGCAAATTTGCATACATTTGTAGCACAAAGATCAGAACATTGGATGAAGACGAGACAAAATGATAATTTTTTTTGTGTTTTGCTTGTTTGTGTTGATTTATTTGCTGTTATTAAGACACTGCAGGATAAAAAGAAATTAATAAACAACACCAATTTTTATAAATTACATTAAAATTGCAAGTTTTTGTATTGCAAGTTTTCAATAATAATGAACTGAGGCATTAATTTGACGAAATATGTGCAAATTTGCTTACATTTGTAGCACAAAGATCTGAACATTGGATAAAGTTGGGAAAAAATTATTGTTTCTTTTGGCATTAGAGTCAAAAGTTTTTAGGGGATTTATTTTAGGGGGTATTTATTTTATCATTTCATAATTACGAAAATTCTTCAAACAATCAAAGTATTTATTTATTTATTTTTCAGATTTCTTTGTTATAAAAAAGTTTTATATAATCCAGTAAATGATGTTTGAACATGCTTCTCTGTAAAACCTTTCAGAAAACATATATATGAATAATACTGTAAAGTACAGTCGGGGGCAAAATTATTCTTTCTTTTTTTTTTGCATTAGAGATTTTTGGGGGTTTTGGGTATGTATTTTTCATAAAATACTTCAAACACCCAAATAATTAATTTTCTTCAAATTTCTTTGTTGAATTTTTTTTTTTATTTAATCAAGTAAATAATGTATGAACATACCGCTTTGTAAAATCGTTCAGAAAACATAAATATGAATAATACTGAAGAGTAGAGTCAGGGGCAAAATTATTGTTTTCTTTTTTGGCATTAGAATCAAAAGTTTTTGGGGGATTTTGGGTATATATTTTTATGATTTCATATTTCATAAAATACTTTTAACACTCAAAGAATATTTGTTTTTCTAATTTCTTTGTTGAAAAAACTAATTTTGCATGAACATACCCCTCTGTAAAACCTTTCAGAAGACATATATATATAGTAATTATACTGTAGAGTCAGGGGCAGAATTATTGTTTTCTTTCTTTGGCATTTGAGAGTTTTGGGTATATATTTTTATCATTTCATAATTACTTCAAACACCCAAAGGTTTTATTTTATTTTTTTCTATGTTGGAAAAAAAATGTTTTATGTAATCAAGTAAATAATGTATGAACACAGTTCTAAAAAATCTTTCAGAAAACGAATAATATTGAAAGATATAATAAGTAGAGTCAGGGGCAACATTTTATATATATATATATATATATATATATATATATATATATATATATATATATATATATATATAAAATTCTTTTTTTTTTGCATTAGTGTTAAACATTTTTTGGGGGATTTTGGGTAAATATTTTGATAATTTCATAATTCAGAAAATACTTCAAACACTTTTTTTTTCAAATCTTTACTTTGTTGTAAAAAATGTTTTTATATAATCAAGTAAATAATGTATGAACATACCCCTCTGTAAAACCTTTCAGAAAATGCATCTATATATATATATATAAAATGAAAAATACTGTAGAGTCAGGGCAAAATGATTTTCTTTTTTGGCATTAGAGATTTTTGGGGATTTTAGGTATATATTTTTATCATTTCATATTTCATAAAATACTTCAAACACCCAAAGATTTTTTTTTTTTCCAAATATTTTTGTTGAAAAAAAAATAGTTTTATATAACCAAGTAAATAATGTATGAACATACCCCTCTATAAAACCTTTCAGAAAACATGTATATGAATAATACTGTAAAGTGGAAGTGGAGATTTGACTCATTTTGTGAGAGAAAATCATTTTGTGAAACTGGCTTTAAAAATATTTATTGTAATTGCAGAAACAATTGTGATAAAAGACAAATTGTATTTTGTATGTTTTCTGCACATTTGGTAAAAAAAAAAACACAATCTCTGTCAATTACTGGTATATTAAAAAAACGGTGTTCACCTAATTTAACTTTTGGCTCCCTCTTATTGAAAATGGTGTTTTAAATGTTTTCAATTTCATATAAGTTCAATAAGTATTACTTTGTCCTATTCTGAATTGTTTAACTCTTTCCCTATTGTTTATCTTTGTGCTTGTGGTCTTGATCAGGTGAAAGCTATCGAGCGTGAGAAACAAGATGAAGAGCGCAGTCAGGGGCAGAACGAGGAGAACAGGCACGCCACTCGACATCAGGTACTCGCCAAACAGATGTTCTCTCAACACTAAACAAACGACGCACAAGTGTGTTAATGTCTCTTAAGTGCACGCATGCTTTTGTACTAAAGGGAGATGCTTGCGTGAACGCCTAACGTCAACAGCGGAATGACCTTTCATTTTTAGGATGAGTTGTGATTGTTTGCTAGCTGTAAATCCTGTGGTAACTACTGTGCATGTGTGGCTGATGAGCTGACCCAGAAAGAGTTTTATCTGCATGAAACAGTAAAAAGTGTGATGTAATAGTCATTTGGCCTGGTTTTTTTCTACAGGCACCAACTCCAAGACAGGTCCGATATAAAGAGAAAGTCATTGAGATGAGGAAGAGGAGGGATTCTGGCCTGAGTAAAGACCAAAAGGAAAAGTACATGGTAATTGTGTGTTTTTTGTGATTGCTGAAATATATTTCAGAGTGCATCTGTGTATACATGTAAGTGTGATTATTTCATACAATGCACATCATGATAAACTTCACAGCATGAACACAGCTGTTATATATATATGTATATATATATATATATATATATATATATATATATATATATATATATATATATATAAACTAAAGATCAATTATACATTAATTTCACTACATGTTCACAACAACAGCTTAGACATTTTCCCTGAATGTCTCAGAACTGGCATGAGTGTAAGCACAATTATTGTATATTAATGCCATTATTATTAAAGAGATGGTTCACCCAGAACTTCACCTTCACCTGTTCTTATTAGCCATGTTTTCATTCAAAGATTTAATTAAATTAAAATTCTAATTAAATTTATGCGCAAAACTGGAATATCCAATAAAACAATTGCGAATATAGCACTGTTTCCATCTAAGACAAAATTGTCACTTCCTGATAAACTGGTGCCAAATAGCAAAAGAAAAATGGAAGTTGCTGGGTTAGGAGAAGGCCTTTTTTCATATATAATACTTACTTGTTTGTTAGAACACGTAGACAAAACAAGTCTTCTTTTTTTAGCTGTGTAGTTTTGCTTAAAGCTCTTCCATTTATTACACAAAATAGTCCATGGTTTGTCATATCCTTTTAGAATCATCTCCGCTTGCACTTCTTGGAAGATTGGCGCATGTCCTCCCCCATTTATACCTGCAACTTTCCGCCATTTTTGTTATCACATGATCTGTTGAAGCAAAATCTTTTTTGATGATGGAATTTATTCTGTAAATGCATTTCCATTGTAGTATATGAAAATTTTTTCTTATGGGATAAAAGGTTTATACAACTTCGTTGTGTAAACAGTTTGTCACTCATTTTAAAAATTTATGCGCATCTTAGTGTTTTCATCCAGAGTTTTTATGCGATAATTAATTCCAAAATGTGCATAAAAATAGGTGGATGGTAGGGGTGTAACAGATCATAGTTGATTCATGATTCGTACGGATCACAACCCACGGAACGTAGTAGATTAATCCTAAATTTGTAACAATCGCAGAGAGATCACCTCTCGCATCATTCAAATCACATGTATGAAAGCATTTAGGTTTCCTGTAAAATATAATGATGACGAAAAAAAATTGTGGTAGGTTATTTGGGGTGTGGTGGGTTTCTTAGGTTATTAAAGGTGTTTTCTGTCACTACTTGTTTAGCCTGCATTATTGCATTTAGCATAAGCTGCATGATTAATCATTAACATAAATTATAAATGATGATGATTTGCATGTTTATTAATCCTTTATATCGCTGCATTCAAATATGTTTGAAAAACGCAAAAATCAAGAAAGAGATTCAGTCCTTAGTTATTTGAGTTAGTTATAAAGTTACAAACAGTCAAATAACACAGAAGTACTGGGATAACAGTTTATAGTTTAGATAAAACCACTGATGTTTATGGTAAAGATTAAAATCACCATCATATGCATTTAACTTGATGCTCAAAAATGAAAGTTGTTGGCAGCAATTACATTATTTGACCAATAGGTGGTGACAACCAGCCATCAAAAATATGCTACTGGATAATTCTTCAAAAGTGATCCATCTCGCAATAAAACAAAGTTTTATGAGTGAATAACTGAATCATTTATTAAAAATGAGAATAAAAATAAATATGAGTTGTACAAGCTATAACGTTAGATTTATACATTTAGTGTTATCAGCAACAGTAGCAGTAATAGTGAATTTTTCCCAGTACTGAATATTTTGCAATTTATTTTAATTCAGCTGATTATTTTTTCATTTTATTTTTAACAAAATTACAGGTTCTAAATTCTGTTTGTTAAAACCAAAAGTGTCTTGCAGTGCAGTTTTTGTTAAAAAAATAAATAGCAAATTACATTTGTCTCCTCCCCGTTTTGAATGATCAGAAAAATGGTCCAATCAATGGCTAAAAAACGATAATGTGCTCCGAACCGTGAGATTTGTGATCCGTTACACCTCTAGTGGATGGAAAAGCAGCTACTATTTCCTAGAGTGTTTTCTAAACTTAATGACACAAAAGAAAGTACTTTGAAAAATGCTGAAAACCTGAAACCATTGTCTTCCATAGTATTTGTTTTTGCTACTATAGAAGTTAATGGTTACTGGTTCTTAACATTTTTCTAAACATATTTTGTGTTCAACAGAAGAAAGAAATTCAAGCAGGCTTGTGACAAGTGAATGATGACAGAATGTTCAGTTTTGGGTGAACTATTCCTTTAAACTGCATTATTGTTAATGCTCATGTTTGTTATTTATTCATATCTTTTATTTTGTATCAGGAGCACAGACAAACGCATGGAACCACTCGTGAACCATTGCTGGAGAACATCACCAGTGATTATGATCTGGAACTCTTCAGAAAAGCTCAGGCTCGTGCATCAGAGGATCTGGTATGAACCGAAATACCTCACGCTTCACACACTTTTCTGACACTGCAGACCAGCTGATCAGAAAACCAAAACTTCCCATCATCTTGTTAATAAATAAAAAATAATAATAACAATTTACCCTTTGTTAATTTAACCCTTATTTATATTTGGATAATGCATCATATTCTCTCTGATCAGTAATCTCTCATTAATGAGATAAATGTTACATTTTAATTGTTGCACTTAATCTATAGCTGTTTGAGTGTCTTCCTTCTGTTAAACACAAAGATAATTTGAAGAATGTTGGTAACCAGTAGCCATTAACTTTCATTTGAATTGTTTTTATGTCAGTGGTTAAAATATCCATTATATAATATTAAATTCAATTCACCTTTATTTGTATAGCGCTTTTACTATGTAGATTGTGTCAAAGCAGCTTCACATAGAAGAACATAGTAAAAAATTAAACCGTGTCAGTCCAGTTTTCAGTGTTTGGGTTCAGTTTAGCTCAGTTCAGTGTGGTTTAATAATCACTACTGAGAGTCCAAACACTGAAGAGCAAATCCATCGATGCGCAGCTCTACAGGTCCCAAACCATGCAAGCCAGTTGCGACAGCAGCGAGGAAAAAACGTCACCAATTGACGAAAGTGAAGGATAAAAAACCTCGAGAGAATAAAATATATGATATAATATATCAAATATTGAAGTAACTCATAACAGTTTGGGACAATTTGAGGGCGAGCAAATTTACATTTTTGGATGAATTATCACAGGATGAGTAGCCACTTGTCTCTCTTAGCCATATAGAGATTTAATGCATAATGTTCTTGTTGTTTGCAGGAGAAACTGCGTCTACAGGGCCAGATCACAGAGGGTAGTAACATGATCAAAACGATCTTTTTTGGCCGCTATGAGCTGGAGACGTGGTACCATTCTCCATACCCAGAGGAATATGCCCGTCTGGGGCGACTGTATGTCTGTGAGTTCTGCCTCAAGTACATGAAGAGCCAGACCATCCTGCGCAGACATATGGTATGAAATAAAACTAACCTCTGCTATGGCTTGACTTTAGTCAGATGTTTGTATTGGAGGCATGTTTATGAAGGTGAAGTTAAGTTTGACATTTTCATTTGTATGTCATCTGTACAGGCCAAATGCGTGTGGAAACATCCTCCAGGGGATGAAGTCTATAGAAAAGGTGCCACTTCTGTGTTTGAGGTTGATGGAAAAAAGAACAAGGTGGGCAATGAATTCTAAATTACTCTTATGTTTGGGATATATCTGTTTTGTTTGTGGCAGTTTTCACTTCTAAATTAAATTCTAGTTTTACTCTCTATATGAAACTGATTTCTTTCCTCCATGTGTCTTAACAGATCTACTGCCAGAACCTCTGCTTGCTGGCCAAGCTATTTTTGGACCATAAAACACTGTATTATGATGTGGAGCCTTTCCTGTTTTATGTCATGACTGAAGCTGATAACACAGGCTGTCACCTTGTGGGATATTTCTCAAAGGTAATGCAGTGGTGCAGTCTATGGAAACTTACTTAAACTGAAATTTATTATAACATTACATATTTTCAGAAAACTTGCATTTAAGGTCATCGTCTAGAGAGCAAAATTTTGGGCAGAATTTTAGTCATAAGCCTGTTTTGTTTATGCTCGGGCTATGGTAATGCTATTCAGAGAACATCAAACTTGTTGAAATGATTTGAAGTGTGTACTCTTGATGTGCTGGCAGCGAACAGTGCACTAGTTTTACACTTAAAAGGATAGTTCACCTAAAATTTACTGTTAATTTACTCACCCACAGTTCATCCAAGATGTAGATGACTTTTCTGTTCAGTAGAACATTAGATATGTTTAGCTAAATCTGTGATCCTTTGTGATTCATATAATGGCAGTGATTGCTAAAGTTATTAAAGATTTTTTTAGATTAAAATAAAGCCATACAAACAAGTCCAAATCAATAGCCATGGCTTCTGATGAAACACTGACGTCTTGTGAAGCAAAACGATTGCTCTGTGTAAGAAATTGAACATTATTTACAATATGTTTTGCTTTATTCTACAGCCTGGTCAAACAGTTCACGGCGCATGTCCGAATGTAGTCCGATTGTAGTCCTGTCACTTTTGAATCATCCACAGATTCAGCTAAAATCTTCTTTAATATTCTACTAAAGAAAAATAAAGTCACCTACACCTTGTGTGACCTGTGAGTGAGTAAATTTACAGTAAAAAAAAAAAAAATGTGTGAACTATTCCTTTAAGAAACGACTGGCCAGAACAATTCATTATATTTATATCATGATCATAAATTCTCAGTTTAAGCATAATCGTCTGTTTTCATTTGTGCAGGAGAAGAACTCGTTTCTGAATTACAATGTGTCTTGTATCCTGACTATGCCACAGTACATGAGACAGGGCTACGGCAAGATGCTGATTGACTTTAGTGAGTACCTGTGATGCGTGTGTGTCTGTCAAATCTGCAAGTGTTTTTGATTCAATTTAATTAATGTCTATAAGTACTGTACATAATTACCACTTTTCTACTATTGGGCCAGTGTGAGTTAGCTACACAACTTTTGTTAAACTGCGAATCCTGATTTTGATTTTTTTTTTTTTTAATAGAGATCACTGATTAGATTATATAAATATGACTATTAATTTAATAACTATCACTACATTACAAAATTATTTAGGTTCTGACGGTTCTATTTGTGAACAACTGCGCATTCTCATAGATGGGCATGGGACGGTAACCGTTTTCAAGGTATACCGCGTTTTGGAAAAGTCAAGGTTTTAAAACCGCCAGAATTTTCTGTAATACCGTTTCTAAGATATGTGTAAGATTTTTTTGGTTACATTTTTTTTTTTGTATTTTAGGACAGCAGTATCTCCAGCAGAAAAAATATCCAAAGATGCTGTTTTAAATTGTGAAAAAATTGTGTTTTTGAAACTAATGAAGAAAGCAGAAATCAATAAATCTTTTGAATTATTTAGCCTGACATGTTTACTGTTCTAAACTATTATAAATCTTTCAAAAAATAAAATGTATTGTTTTCAAAAGGGGAAAAACGTATAGAAAGAATATATTTTAGAGCAGTGAGCACAATACCGTGAAACCGTGATAATTTTTTCCAAGGTTATCATATCGTCAGAATCTTATACCGGCCCATGCCTACTCATAGACAATTTCATTATGGCGATGTCACTGGCCCATGAACATTTACTTGTTGTCAAACTATTTTGTAACTGTAACAAGAGGCAATTTAATATCTTAACATTAAAACCGCTGTCATAATATAATTTATCAATATGTGGACCTTTTTGGATTATTGGAAGCTATGGAAATTAAAAATGCAATACAGGAAATACGTTAAGACCATTGTTATTGTTTATATCCCTCAAAATTGTCTATAGCTTAACTGGTCTGTAAATGGAAAGCATCAACTCTATGCAAAACTCTGTCTAATAAATAATAATAAAATGCAGATGTCAAACTGTGCAACATCAACCTGTGATGTGGATTTTAGTATTGGAAGATGAAATTAGCAGGAAATGAAACCTCAAAATTAGCCAGTTTTGCTAACATCGTCTTAATTGGTGTTCAACCACAAATCTGTTAAAATCTCAGAAAATTTAGTCAAGGGTTTCATGACCCTTCAAATAATTTTTAATACATATTTATGTAAAAACGAAGAAATATACAAAAAATAAATCAGGATTCATGACCATTTATATACTATGCTGTTGTGTTGCCATTGCGTTTTAGGTTACCTGCTGTCGAAGGTTGAAGAGAAGGTGGGCTCTCCTGAACGCCCGCTCTCTGATCTGGGCCTCATCAGTTATCGGAGCTACTGGAAGGAAGTCCTGCTGCGCTACATGTACAACTTTAAGGGCAAAGAGATCTCCATTAAGGGTAAGAGGAGTTTCTTCTGCCCCAAATGTGAATGTTGTAACTTAAGCATGTTCAATCAGACATCCTATGTGTTATAATAACCTCTTTTTTTTTCTCTCCATCTCCTCAGAGATCAGCCAAGAGACTGCAGTGAACCCTGTGGATATCGTCAGTACCCTGCAGTCCCTTCAGATGCTCAAGTACTGGAAAGGAAAACATCTAGTTTTGAAAAGACAGGTATCAGCTATTTGTTTTTCTTTTTCTTATTTTTTTTTTGGCTAAAATCTCCAGCCTTTGTGTTGTATTATATTATAAGGCTGCTGTTTGTTTTGTACTAAAAAAAAAAAAAAGAAAAAAGATAAAACGAAAAATTGTTTTGTTGTAGAAAAAAAATTCTAAGCAGTAATTACTTTGTTCCTGCAAAATTATCTTTGCATTATTAAAAAAAAACGTGCCATGTGCCAACTGTATGAACTATTGCAATGTGTCGCTTACTTTTAAAACAAGTTTATCTTCCCTCTAAAATGGAAATACTTGAGTGATTTTGATAGGAAAATATAGGTAGATATTACTTTTGTGTTCCAGAGGAAAACATCTCTCAAACTCATGAAAGCACAATCATACTGTCAAAGCACCTGACACTGCAAGTTCACCAATAAAACTAGATGCTTATGACCTTTGTGTCATACAGCATTTAATATAAATTGATTTGATTTTCTGCTCTGGAGCTTCTTTTTCTTTCTTTCTTTTTTTATACGAATAGAAAATGCATTATGCACTTCTGAGATGTAGGCTTGCCACGATAGACGGTGTTGACGGTGTTACCGGTTTTAAGACGCAACACTGGTGACATCACTTTTCCACCGTGACACCGTGCCCACATTTTTTTAAGTATTCGTTTTTTTTAATTCAATATTTATTTGAATTAAATGGAAAATATAAATATAAATAATTTACTTAAGACGATAGAGCAGTAAAGATATAGCGAGTGCAAATCCCTCCCTCTCTCTCATTAAGATATCTGCTGTCAATAGTTGGAGACCAGCAAAATATTTGAATGGTCCTGCATGTATTTAGGCCTTTTTACATATAACAGCTGAAAGTTCTGTGTTTTTGACAATATTGCAAATTCACTAAAAGCTGGCTGGAATTATTAGATAAATAAAACTTTTTTTTTAACATGAATATTTAATAATATAACCTGTAATATACTTATTGCAGTAAGCAGTAGTTTGTAGGCCTGTTTCCTTTTAGTAAAGAAGTATTAGATTTATAGGTGTTCATTTTAGCTTATGCATCAAATGTGCACTCCAAACTTGTTTTTTTTTTTATTGAGACATGTTGAATTCTTCTTTCATCATTTGCAGTATTTCCAAATTGCATTGTAATATTTCATAACAATTTTTATATCTGTGTGATATTATTTTCTGTGGCGGTTCATTCCGCTGGGGCAACCCCTGATAAATAAGGGACTAAGCCAGAGATCAATTAATGGATGAATTATTTTCTGTAAAGCTGCTTCTGGCCATGACATAATCACACCTTAAATGGTTATAAGAGACGTCTTTAAGGGATTATATGCAGCGTCCTTGATTTATTCTCTTAGGTAAGGCAAGATCTTCTCTTACGATTCATACTTAGAGGGAAAATGTGCTTAATCCATTATAAAGCGTGAAGCATCAGAATTAGTACTCTGTATCAGCCGATCACCATGATAAGGAATCAGTACTCTGTATCGGCTGCAAAAAATCCTGATCGGAGCATCCCTAGCTTTGACCCAACTTGGCTGTCAGAGCAGCAATACTCCCCCTGGCTGTACAAGACTGATCTTGGAATGTTCTTCCAAAAGCCCATTAAGATACACTGCAGTGACAAAAGCTGCACACTTTGAGGATAAAAAAGATCTAAAAATAAATGTTCATTTTTAGCTTGTGCGGTTGTACAGTTCAAATAATTGTTCAGTTTTTTTTTACTGCTGTCATTAAAAGAAACAAATTAACACCATGACTCCTTGTGTCGGTGTCAGTCTAAACAGCAGTGTCACGCCGTATATTCAGTGTATAACAGTATTCAGATACAAAAAATGAGAGATTAAGCGTAAAATAACATGGCCATCATTGTATAAATAATTTTAAACTATAACATTTAATAATATCTTTATCTTTGATTAAAAAAAAAATCTAATCCTGTGATGTGATTTGCGTATACACGCATTGCCATATTGATGCTCTTATGATATGTTGCTCAGCCCTAATAGAAACTATTAAAAAATTTAAAAATTAATTGTTTCTTCGGTGTACCGCGATGCAGACGCGGACAATTCGGTATCGGTTCAGTAATAATCATAACCGGTTATTATGTACTCATTTATCTCATATGCGCTATGTCGCTGTACCATACTATAGCGAGGGAGGCGAGTGCGAGTATTTACAACGCTCCAACTACTTAAAAACTCAGAAACTGTGCGCAATTTCACTGCGTGTGTGTTCGCTGGACTGTGTTTCACTGACACTTACAGCAGAAGCCCCTATTTCACTGCGATTTAAGAGAATGAAAGTAATCTCCATTTTTTTTCTCTCTCTCTCTCTCTCTCTCTCTCTCTCTCTCTCTCTCTCTCTCTCTCTCTCTTTCTCTCTCTATCAATTCAATTCAATTCACTGTGGCCAATGAGTGCATGTGTGAAGAGCACCAGCATGTAAGAGCTAATCACAGCCCTTTCTGTTGAGCGCGTGACCAATCAAAGGGGTGTAAGAAAGAACTTGGTAGACAAGGCTCAGAAAGCGAGCGGAATATTTATATTTGTTTATTTGCTATAAATGCTCGTGTTGTTTAAAGGTACAGTTTATATATCTGACTGTTTGTATTAAGGGACAAAATAGTTTTACAAATAGTATATAAATATATTTATACATTTTAATACAAGAATTGTTGTGCTGTGAAGAAAATATAAAACTGTGTATGGAAAGAATCGTCAATGCACCGCGATGCACCGAGATATCGAATTGAACCGAATCGATGGCATGATAATCGTAACCGAACCGTGAGACCAGTGTAAGTTCACACCTCTAGTAAAAAGCATACAAATGTACTGACAATTATACGTATCGTAGATTGTTATGGGTCAATGATCAATAAATTTATCCTATCTGGCTGTTCTTTCTATGAGAGGATTCTATAGAAGCACAGCGCAGGCGTTTCTCCTTGTCTGTTAGTAACGTTATATGGACCCTTTTCACATTTCCGGGTTTCCTCATTAGCGGAAGTCGCCATAGCTGGCAAAACTTAGAGTAAAGTGAATGAGAGAATACAAGAAATCTAAATTTTTTGATAAAAGAAAAACTCCACGATGATGTTGAAAAGACTTTCAGAGAAAGGAAAAAAAAAATGTGTGAAACTAATAACGGCAGCTAGAAGAGAGAACAATGTCAAATTTACTGTCCTGTTCCATAGACGCTGCATTAGAAATGCCTCGCACAAGCTGTAATTAGTTTTTTTGTTATTTGAAGCAAAGATGATCTTTTACATGTGTAAATGCATATAAATGTTCATACTTTTAAAAAAAGATCAAAATATTAAAAGCTTTCAAAAGATTTAAGATGCTGATGACCGTTAAATGCGTCATAACAGGCTTGTGAAAAGGGTCCATTATTGCACACCGATTATCCATCGTTTTGGCTATAAGAGAAATCACAGTCCCCGTAACTTGGCGGTCAGAGGTCGAGTAATATTTTGAGTTCCCCTAATGGTGTGACGTCACGTGAAAACTATCAATAAGACCCTTCACTCAAAGAAATTAGAAAAGTGGACCAAAGTCTTGAGTTAAAACTTCTTTCACTTCTACTTGTGACCCAATCAATCAGAATGCATCTTAACACAAATGCTGGGTTACACATAATCAATCGATGCGCGAACTGAAGAATTCCGGGAGACATAACAATACAGGAGATGGGTCTGAAATACGAGAGACTCCCGGGAAAAACGAGAGTGTTGGCAGGTATGGATTAATGGGGATATATATTTCTTTTTTTTTTATCGCGTGATAAGAGTCTCGCGTTAACGCAGCACGTTAACGCCGATAACGGCCCACCACTAAAATAAATATACAATTATAAGACATAAAATGTTCAAGTTTTATTTAATGCAATGTAGCTGAATATATTTGTTTTACTCTGCATGTTTGCTTCATTTAGATGTTTTGTCTTAATAACTGTGTTTTGTTTGTTAATGCCACAGGACCTGATTGATGATTGGAAGGCCAAAGAGACCAAAAGGGGAAACAGCAAGACCATCGACCCCGGCTCTCTCAAATGGACCCCTCCTAAAGGAACCTAATTGACTTTATTATTATTTTTTTTTCATCCCTTTTTATGACTCCATCATGTCTTTTGCAATGGCTTCATCTCTTAGTGTCATTTTTGTCTCTCTTTATGTGCCCTTTGAAACTCCGGAAACTCACTTTTGTTTTATACAGTGCTATTTATTTTTTTTGAAGTCTTTGGCCAAAGTATTTTCTCTGCCCCTGCGTATTTTTAAATGTAGATGTATTTTGATTCTCTTTTTAATAGCAAAAAAATAAGCTTATCGTCATTAGAATGTAGAAAAAAGGGGCCTTACACAAAAAAATACACATTTGTCAACAGACAGCATTTCTTTGTGTTTTAATGAAAATGTCTTGATTTAAATGACCACAGAGCTAAAGAGAAATGTCATTTTTCATAAATACTTTTATTACGCCACATTTGATATCCCAGCAAAACATTTACTCGCATATACTCCCAGTTTTCCTGGAGTATAATGTTAAGAGTGAAGAATAACTGTGTTTTTAGACGTCTGTGAGGTCGTCAGTACTGAAGTCTGTCCCATTCCTCCTGCAGATCTGCTGTGTGAAGAACAATATATCATTTCAGGTCCGTTTCATCACTTTGCATAAATACACTTCTGATACTTCAGCGTCGTACCTGTCCGTTTGTTCAGAGCTGCAGATTTTGCTGTACTCGTCTCTGGGATCGCTCTTGTGCCAGAACCTGTGGATTAATATCATTCATTTTATAGTATGGCAGCATAGACTAAACCCCACAAACTGTATTTAAAATGATTATTTAGTAAAGCTTTTAGTTTTACCAGAATTTAAATATATGCATATATATTTTGAATGAAGTCATACCTCCTAAAAATCTCTTTCCCATGAGTCCCACAAACATATCGCCCTTATGCCCTGTGAGGAAATAATGGAGATTTAAAATGCTTAAATACTACAAACTAATTAATCTCCTATAGGGATAGTTCACCCAAAATTCTGTCTTATTTACTGACCCTTGTTGCAAACCTTTTTTTTATTTTAATTTATTATTATTATTATTTTATGTTGAACACAAAAGATATTTTGAAAAATGCTGATTGCTGAGACCTATTGATTTCCAAAATCATTAGTTTTTTTGATTTCCATAATCATTCAATGAAAGCTTCCAGCATTCTTCAAAATGTATTTATTTGTATTCAACAAAAAAAAGAAACTCAAAGATTTAAAGCTAAATGAAGAAATGTTCATTTGAGTGAACGATCCCTTTAAACCCACTTTGAGTTCACAATTAAAATCTATCTATCTATCTATCTATCTATCTATCTATCTATCTATCTATCTATCTATCTATCTATCTATCTATCTATCTATCTATCTATCTATCTATCTATCTATCTATCTATCTATCTATCTATCATAAATACAAATGTCTGAATGTCTCACTTTTGTAACAAAACACTTCTCACTGAATGTGTCTTTTTTTCTATTTCTCTCTTTCTCTTGTTTCTTTATTTCTCTATTATGTTTCTTTATCATTCTTTCATTCTCTATTTTTTTCTCTCTTCTTTATTTCTTTTGTTTTTTATTCTTTATCTTGTTTCTTTCTTTTTTCTTTCTCTGTTGTTTTTATTTGATGTTTCTCTTGTTTCTTTATTCTTTCTATCTCTGTAGTTTTTTCTTTATTCTTTCTTTCTCTAGTTTCTTTCTCTTTTTTTTCTTTCTTCTTTCTCTTGTTTCTTTATTCTTTCTCTCGTTTTTTTCTTTGTTCTTTCTCCTTCTTCTTATTATTTCTTTTTCTCTCGTTTCATTATTATTATTTCTTTTTCTCTCGTTTCCTTATTATTCTTTCTTTCTCTTGTTTCCTCCTTCATTCTTTCTTTGTTTCTTGTTTAAGCCACTTGTAAAAAAAATCTCAGCCAAGACTACTTAAATTCTCAGCTTTTCCATTTTTTCTTTCTTATTCTTTCTCTTGTTTCTTTCTATTTTTTTCTCTTGTTTCTTTTTTTCCTTTCCCTCTTGTTTTTTTCTTTATTATTTCTTTCTCTTTTTCTTTCATATTCTCTCTTGTTTTTTCTTATTCTTTCTCTTGTTTCTTTATTCTTTATTTCTCTCCTTTTTTCTTTATTGTTCTTTCTCCTTTTTCTCTCGTTTCTTTATTATTCTTTCTTTATTTCTCTTGTTTCCTCCATTATTCTTTCTTTATTTCTCTTGATTCCTCCTTTATTCTTTCTTTCTCTTGTTTCCTCCTTAATTCTTTCTTTCTCTTGTTTGTTTCTTGTTTAAGCCACTTGTAAAAAAAAAAGCCAAGACTGCTTAAATTCTCAGCTTCTCTGTTTTTTTTCTTATTCTTTCTCTTGTTTCTTTCTTTTCCTTTCCCTCTTGTTTTTTTCTTTATTATTCTTTTTCTTGTTTCTTTATTATTTCTTTCTCTCTTGTTCTTTCTCCTTTATAATTATTTCTTTTTCTCTCGTTTCTTTATTATTCTTTTTCTTTCTCTTGTTTCCTCCTTTATTTTTTTTCTCTTGTTTGTTTCTTGTTTAAGCCACTTGTAAAAAATCTCAGCCAAGACCCCTTGAAAATTCTCAGCTTTTCTGTATTTCCAATTTTAGCCGTTACACATTATTTTGGTTTTATTCTGTACAATAGTGAGATCTCCAAATTTAAAATAAAATGTCATTTTGAACATTTATTTTGACAAATGGTCAAAATAACAAAAAAAGATATTTATATTCATTTCTAGACATAATATCAATGTTTTAACTTCAAATAAGCCAAAAATCAAATCAATTCTTGATGCTCTTTCTTTCAATCACAAAATAATGTAAACCGTTGTTATAAACCAATCATCATTTTCTGCAAAACAACATAAAGGTCAGAGACGGGTCTAGAGGTATTGGCAGGTTTGTGCTTAATGGATCATTGTAAAGTATAAGTTATTACAGCAATGGTGTTTTAAATGAGTGCTATGTTAATACATGTATTCCACAACAGGGTTTGATGATTAAAGCACATAGAACAAAGACGCTTATAATAAAGGGAGTCGTTTTGTTATCTATACAGATGAAATAATGAAAGGAATATACTCACTTCTTCGCTCCATTTTCACAGGCTGAAGGACTTCTAGGAAAATCAGAGAATTAATTGTAACTAATTAATGCAATACAGGCTTTTAAATATGCTGTCATTTTTAGGGTTATTGCAATTTATTATAAATTAAACACCCCATAAAGCAACAAATATACATTTTGGAGTGCATTAAATGTTCAAATTGATTTAGGTTTTTAAAAAAACATATTAAATGCTTAAAAAACCCTAATAAAAATATTAAAATGTGGATAAACTTTGATTTATTATCATTTAATGCAACACATTTTAAAAAATCTCAGTAGGTAGTTTTTAAATCGTTAAAAATATACTTTACATTTCTTGCTTGGGGAAATAAGTACACAGGATACAGCTTAATATATATTTGGTTTGGATTATATATATGTTTGGTATATGGATTATATTTTGGATTACAGACCACAAGTTAAATGATACATGCACTGCTCAAAAAAAATTAAAGGTGTATGTGTTAAATGTTTAAGTGTACCCTTTATTTATTTATTTATTTTTTGAGCAGTATATTTTCCAGAGGCAACAAAATGTGAAGTTTTACCAGAGCGTTTCCCCATTAACCCATAAAACTGATGAGATTTGGATCTCTTCAACAGACTGGCCACCTGACTGGCTAATGTCTCCTCCATCGGCTCATCCTGTGTTAACAAAGAAAAAATATATATAAATGCAAGTCAAAGGAAATTTTCAGAGTGTTTCCTATAATATTTTGTTCTTCTGGAGAAAGTCTTATTTCTTTCAGTTTGGCTAGAATAAAAGCAGTTTAAATTTTTTATAGACAATTGTAATGTCAGTATTATTAGCCCCCTTAATAATGATTTTTCTTCGATTGTCTACAGAACAAACTGTTATCCAATAACTTAACATAGTGACGTATTTAAATGTCACTTTAAGCTGAATAGTAGTATCTTACAAAATAACCAGAAAAATATCATGTACAATCATCATGGCAAGGACAAAATAAATAAGATGTCAGATATTAAAACTATCATGTTTAAAAATAATCTCTCCATTTAAACAGAATGTCTCTCCATTTTAAAATAAATACTACATATAAATCAATAAAGATCACATCATTTTAGTTACAGATTGAGCTAATTTATGCATTTATAAAGAATTTATTGACACAATAAATATCTGCTTAACTAAATTTCATCCAATAAAATTCTCACCTCCCAGTTATCAGAAATCCAGTTGTCTCTGTTTAGAGAGAAAGAAAATCCTTCAACCCTGTAGGCGAGAGCGAGTAAAGTGAGCATTAATGCTGACAGTTTCCAAATCTCCATATGGAACTAACAGGTCTAGAGGATGCTATTATGTCTATTTAAAAAAAAAACCCACTGACAACGAGAGTTCAGAAATGATGTTTTCTTCTGAAAGCTGTTCTTCCACATAGCGAAGTGGTTGCATTTATAGCCTGCCAAAGCCCCCTCCCCGATCTGACACACCACAACCAGCATCACCTTCATCTCCTCCTGCCAGAACTGATGATTACGGTGTGTCTATTGGAAAAAAAATGACTACCACTTGACTTGAGAGTTCATTTTGTTGATCGTTTAAATATCATTGGTTTTAGTTAATTGGCCAATAACATTGAAATTTAATCAGGTGATACTAAACAATTTGAATAACTATTAAAAATGACATTTGCTGCTTGTTCAAACTACTTATTTAAAATGAGCTGAAACAACACAATTCTTGGGATCTTTTTGGGACAACTTAATTGTTTTATGTTCAATCCACTTAAATTTGCAAAAGCAATTAAGTTAACTAGTTGGTTTGTGTTGGGACAACATGAAGAGATTGTGTGGAACTCAGCATTTATTAAAGCGTACATATTATTCAGTTAAATAAATGTATTGCTGATATATTGTGAGATGCTGTTGTAGTTTTCATTAATAGAATAATACATATTTAATACAAATTTTAAAACAATACTTGAAATGTCTCTATCTCTACATTGTGTTTGAGTAAAATGTATATGAGGGTGTCTGCGGGGTCTTAAAAAATATTAAAATGTCCTAATTTTGGCCTTAAAAGTTCTTAAATCCACTGAAATATTGTGTTGTAGGTCTTAAATCATTTTAAATGGGTCCTAATTTCCCTATGTCTATGTAAAGCTATACCCAATCGTGCCAACACCAATCCAATCACTAACAATATATTTCAATAAAAGTTATGAAACATTTATTTATTAACGGTTTACTTATTAATGTGGTTTAATTATCTTCCTTACAATAACATTTGTTTTGAATGGTTTTTTTAAGGTTTTACTTGGCCATTTAAATTTTATTTTTATTTTTTTGTGAACTACAGATGTAATTTCTTCCAAACTTAAAAATATGCTATAAATGACATTTATATTTTAAGTTAAATAACAAAAAATTGACATGTTTTCAGTGTTTATATTACTCAATACCAATATTTAACCTTCATTAGAGTTCTGAAATGAAAATGTGGTGCTATATATTAAACCAAATTAGCTTTTGCTATTAAAATTGTAATATCTAAAGCTGACATTTGTTGACAAAAATGACGTTTGCTGTTTGTTTAGAATACTTATTTAAAATGAGCTGAAACAACACAATTATTGGGATCTTTTTAGGACAACTTAATTGTTTTATGTTCAATCCACTTGAATTTTCAAAAGAAAATAAGTTAACTAATTGGTTTGTGTTGGGACAACATGAAGAGATTGTGCGATACTCAGCATTTATTAAAGTGTACATATTATTCAGTTAAATAAATGTATTCCTGATATATTGTTAGATGATGTTGTAGTTTTCATTCATTCATTCATTTTCTTGTCGGCTTTGTCCCTTGCGGGGTCGCCACAGCGGAATGAACCGCCAACTTATCCAGCACGATTTTACGCAGCGGATGCCCTTCCAGCCGCAACCCATCTCTGGGAACTTCCACACACACATTCACACTCATACACTATGGACAATTTAGCTTACCCAATTCACCTGTACCGCATGTCTTTGGACTGTGGGGGAAACCGGAGCACCCGGAGGAAACCCACGCGAACCCAGGGAGAACATGCAAACTCCACACAGAAACGCCAACTGACCCAGCCCAGCCGAGGTTCGAACCTGCGACCCAGCGACGTTCTTGCTGTGAGGCAACAGCACTACCTACTGCGCCACTGGGTTGCCGTTGTAGTTTTCATTAATAGAATAATACAAATTTCAAAACTTTTTTTTCTACTTTTTTACACCAGTGAAACTAGACTACTTGTGTTTGAGTAAAATGTATATATATCAGGGTGTCTGTGGGGTCTTAAAAAGTCTTAAAATGTCTTAAATTTCAAAAACCAAATTTTAGGCCTTAAAAAGTTTTAAATCCACTGAAGTATTGTGTTGTAGGTCTTAAATCATTTTAAATGGGTCCTAATTTTTCGATGTCTATGTAAAAAGCTATACCCAATCGTGCCAACACCAATCCAATCACTAACAATATATTTCAATTAAAGTTTTAAGAAACATTTATTAACTGTTTACTTATTAATATGGTTTAATTATCTTCCTTACAATAACATTTGTTTTTAATGGTTTTTTAAGGTTTTACTTGGCCATTTAAAACATCTTTAGCGTTTAGCCTTGTGTAAGTCTGAAATTTCATTCATTATGGTCTTAAAATAGTTTTTAAAAGGTCTTAAAGTCTTAAATTTGACTTAACCTGTAGAAACCCTGATATATATATATATATATATATATATATATTTTTTTTTTTTTTTTTTTCTCTGTGAAGTACACATGTAATGTCTTTCAAATTTAAAATATAAATGTCATTTAGAGCATATTTTGAAGTTAAATAACAAAAATGTGACATGTTTTCAGTGTTTATATATATCAATACCAATATTTAACCTTCTGAAGAGTTAAGAAACCAACATTTGGTGCTTTATATTAAACCAAATTAGGGTTTGCTATTAAAATTGTAATATTTAAAGCTGACATTTGGTAAAAATTATGTTTGCTGTTTGTTCAAACTACTTATTTAAAATAAGCTGAAACAACACATTTCTCGAAGGTTTTTGGGGACAACTTTATAGTTTTACGTTCAATCCACTTAAATTTGTAAAAACAATTAAGTTAACTTAATTGATTTGTGTCGGGACAACATAAAGGAATTGTGTGGAACAGCATTGTGTATGTAAAACATTCCTGATATATTGTGAGATGCTGTTGTAGTTTGAATTAATAGAATAATACATATTTAATACAAAATTTAAAACATTTTTTACTCTTCAACAGTGAAACTAGACATTTCTCAATGTACTTTTTTGATGATGTGTTTGAGTAAATGTATCTTTTTTATTTTCTTTCTGTGAACTACAGATGTAATTTCTTCCAAATTTCTAAATATAAATGTCATTTAGAACATATTTTTAGGTTAAATAAAAAAATGATGACATGTTTTCAGAGGTGTTTATATATATATATATATATATATATATATATATATATATATATATATATATATATATATATATATATATATATATAAACACAAATTGAAATTGGGGAAAATTTGGGGAAAAAAAAAACGGGGGCTAATAATTCAGGGGGTTAAATAATTCTGATTGCAACTGTATATCTCAATACCAATATTTTACCTTCATTAGATTTATGAAATCAAAATGTGGTGCTATATATTAAACCAAATTAGCTTTTGCTATTAAAATTGTAATATAAAAAGCTGACATTTGTTAAAAATGACGTTTGCTGTTTGTTCAAACTACTTATTTAAAATAAGCTGAAACAACACAATTCTTGATTGGGGGGGGGGGGGGGGGGGGGGGGCAACTTAATTGTTTAATATTTAAACCAATTAAATTGATAAATACTAGGAAGTTAACTTAATTCCTTTATGTTGTCCCAACACAAATTAATCGTGTTGTACCCAGCATTTTTTTTACAATGCAGTTGTCATTTAAAAAAAAAAGTCTAAATGATACTTTATGGCAACATTTTACAATAAGATTCCATTGGTTAATGTTAGTGTGTTGATCAAGATATTAGGTCATTAATTGTTAGAGCATATTAACTCATACAGTGCAATAATAAATGTTTACAAGCACAACTTGAATTTTAATAATGCATTAGCAAATGTTGAACTATAATTAACAATTGCTATTCATTCTTAGTTCATGATAGTAATTTAACTGACTGTAGTGTGATCAATGTTTTTATTTGAAATAAAAAAAAATCCGGCCAAATATATATATAAATTATTTTTATTTTTTCAAACCCATACATAATAAATTGGCCTTTTATTTTTCTATATTAAAACACAACAGCATCTTAGTCACACTTACTGGACTTAATATTTTACAGAAACTCACCTGGAAACAAGGTTAACTAAAACTTGATGCACTAAAATAAATAATTAAAAACTAATAATATGACAAAAAAAAACAGCAATAAAATTGGTTTTTGTTATATTAATTTATATTATTCTTACATATTATATAATATATATTTTAATTTAATCAACATTTCTTTAATTTCAAGTTGCAAAAATTGCATTAGTTTTAAAATGGTTTGCTTAAGACCTTTCACAGATGATTCATTTAAAAATACAACAAGGAATTCATTGTGTACCTTTGACAACAGCAATTAACACAAAGTACAGTGTGGGATAAACACACAGAACAGTAAAATATATACGAGCAAATGTATATCTCCATATGTTTGGAATGACATAATCAAATATTTGACCTCATTTTCTGTCTGTGCGTACACAACTAGTACAGAGAATATGACCTGTTTATAATTACATTTCTGACATATTGATCTGTGTTTTCAAATTGACTGAGGCGTTTTAACAGGGCTTGGCAAACAATGCCTTCTGTTGTGTAAGTTCTGAGTAAGTACTTAATCGTTCACTCCATTTTTTTCCTCTTATGTCTAAAATCTACATAAGAAAAAGCCCTTTACTTCCAAATAAGCCTGGGTTGACAAAAATCAGTCAGTTTGTAAAAAAAAACTAACTAAAAAAAAAAACTAACTAGGGTCACGAAACACCAAAACACATGTTTTGAGCTGTTGACAGTCCTATATGTGTCCCACGCTGCTATAAACACTATGAGGACACATATATATCAGTAAAAAGTGAAAATTGGTTGTTTTTGCGTTATTTTGAGCAAATTCGTTCTTCCGGTTTGAAATGAATTTTTGAAGCTGCGTCACGACCATGAGATACTTGCGTGTAAATCCAGTGTGGAGAGTGGCTGTCTGTACCTGCGAGTACATCGTGACGTCTCTGAGGGTGCTGCATTAATTCATGAGAAAGACTTTGTTCAAACCAATCAGCGCGCTCTATTGTGTATGCGGCGCAACTTCATTAATATGCATGATAGCTTCGGAGACTGTTTTACCTGTTACAGTGTTCAGACGACAGAGAGACAAAAAACAAGTGAAAGAACAAGAATTTGGAGTCATGGGTCGTCAGTGTTGCATTTATTAGTGTGCTGCGTTTATTATTGTGCTGCAGCGAAGGTTTTGTTTTCATTTTCCCGCTATGAGAGCGCAACTGGACTCACGTGTGGATTACAGTGCAAGCGACACGCAACAGAATGCGTTTGTAAGAAACATTTTTAACCCGAGAGCTTTTCGCATCTGGAAATGATGGAAAACAGATTTGCAGCTCGTCTCCTTTTAAAAAAAGACACAGTTCCAGTGTGATTGTCCTGTCGCTACAGATTTGGTACGTGTGTGCGATCAGTGCCCTTTGTTTGTTTATTCAGATGGCAAAGTTAGTTCATATCGTCAGCAGTGCTCTTTCAGTTTTTAAAGACATACCATAGTCAAAATGATTTAGTTACTAAGTTTACAGTATGTTATTATCACTGCAATATTATAGTACAATATTATAGACTGAAAGATCCGCTGTAAATGCTGCTCTCTGAGTGTAAACATTTAAACACCACAATCAGACATTTACCGTCGTGTAGAATTTTCGCCGCATTTTGTGACAGGATAGTCTATATACACACGGCTTTCTAAAGCTACCTACCGAGTGCATCTAAGTTACAGAGAAATGCGGAGAATTTTTTTCACCCATTCGCCGTGCGGTATCAAACATACCATTAAAACTCCACTGTCCAGCAGTTCCTCACTTTCAATATCTTTTTTGTCACGGGGGACATGCAGGAAATGTTCCTGAATAAAAAGTGAAAGTGCCAAACTGCAGTTAAAGTCCACAAATTAATCATTTGGCAAGTAATTCGATTACTGATGTCCATTTAAACTAGAGGTGTGAACCTACACTGGTCTCACGGTTCGATTCGGTTAGGATTATCATGCCATCGATTCGGTTCAATTCGATATCTCGGTGCATCACGGTGCATTGACGATGCTTTCCAAACCCAATTTTATATTTTCTTCACAGCACAGCAATTCTTGTATTAAAATGTATAAATATATTTATATACTATTTGTAATACAATTTTGTCCTTTAATGCAAACAGTCAGATATATGAACTGTACCTTTAAAAACTCAGGTACATGCACAGAACAACCCGAGCGTTTATAACAAATAAACAAATATAAATATGCTGCTCGCTTTCTGAGCCTTGTCTGGCGATTTCTTTCTTACACCCCTTTGATTGGTCACGCGCTCAACATAAAAATCTGCGATTGGCTCTTACGCGCTGGCGCTCTGCACCGATGATAAACACTGATACACGGCAGCAGCGATCACAGCTGATCCATGGCTATGGATCCATGATAGACGCGGTGGGGGAAACTCTGCAGACACTCGCTCGAGTCTGTATCCTGAAGTAACACTGTAACAGCCGAGAGGAGATGAAAAGTCACGCCAGCAGGTCAAATGGGCCACAGTGAGAGAGAGAAAAGGAGTACTTTCATTTTCTCAATCGCAGTGAAATAGGGGCTTCTGCTGTAAGTGTCAGTGAAAGACTGTTCAGTAAACACACACGCAGTGAAATTGTGCACATTTTCTGATTTTTTTAAGTAGTTGAAGTGTTTTAAATACTCGCACTCGCCACACTCGCCATAGTAAGCTACAGAGACATAGCGCATATGAGATAAATGACGTCAGTACATAATAACCGGTTTTGATTATTACTGAACCGATACCAAATTTTCTGCGTCTGCATCACGGTGCACCGAAGAAACAATTAATTTTGACACCCCTAATTTAAACAGTCACTGTCTTTCTCCCCTGCGTCTGCGTGCCCAAACGGAAACTCCCATATTTGCAAATCCTTCCCTCTTTCCTTCCCCCGACACTCCCACCTAAACAGAGCTGGACACGCCCACTTTTCTGACTTTTTCCAAACTAGAGGTGTGAAAACACCCTGCTGAGACAGGAGGGTTTCATGGCCCTTTAACTAAAGTGGTTAATATTTAGCATTATGTTAAAAAAAAGTGATTAAAATGGCTTAAAATGTCAGTCCAATACCTCATCATTTACACAATTTTACATTATGCATTTTTTCTGTCAGTATTATTCATCTGCACATATAATTAACAATAAAAGGAAACTAAGAATTACAATAATAGTAGCCTATTTATGTAATAGTAGCCTATGTACTCCATTTTATGTTTAAACAAATAAATTGATTAAAGATTTTATTAATATTATATACACTCACCAGCTACTTTATTCGGTACACCTTACCAGTACCGGGTTGGACCCCGTTTTGCCATCAGAACTGCCTTAATCCTTCATGACAAAGATTTAACAAGGTACTAGAAATATTCCTTAGAGGTTTTGGTCCATATTGACATGATAGCATCATGCAGTTGCTGCAGATTTGTCGGCTGCACATCCATGATGCGAATCTCCCATTCCACCACATCCCAAAGGTGCTCTATTAGATTGAGTCTGGTGACTGTGGAGGCCATTTGAGTACTCATTGTCATGTTCAAGAAACCAGTCTGAGATGATTCACGCTTTATGACATGGTGTGTTATCCTGCTGGAAGTAGCTATCAGAAGATGGGTACACTGTGGTCATAAAGGGATGGACATGGTCAGCAACAACAGTCAGGTAGGCTGTGGCGTTGACATGATGCTCAATTGGTACTAATGGGCTTAAAGTGTGACAAGAAAATATCCCCCACACCATTACACCACCACCACCAGCAGCCAGAACTGTTGATACAAAGGCAGGATGGATCCATGCTTTCATGTTGTTGATGCCAAATTCTGACCCTACCATTCGAATGTTGCAGCAGAAATCGATACTCAGACCACCGTTTTTCTATTGTCCAATTTTGCTGCGCCTGTGCGAATTAAAGCCTCAGTTTCCTATTCTTAGCTGACAGGAGTGGCACACGGTGTGGTCTTCTGCTGCTGTAGCCCATCCGCCTCAAGGTTCGGCATGTTGTGCATTCAGAGATGCTCTTCTGCATACCTCAGTTGTAACGAGTGTTTATTTGAGTTACTGTTGCCTTTCTATCAGCTGGAACCAGTCTGGCCATTCTGTAAAATCCCAGTAGATCAGCAGTTTCTGAAATACTCAGACCAGCCCGTCTGGCACCAACAACCATGCCATGTTCAAAGTCATTTAAATCACCTTTTTTCCTCATTCTGATGCTCGGTTTGAACTGCAGCAGATCGTCTTGACCATGTCTACATGCCTAAATTAATTGAGTTGCTGCCATGCGATTGGCTGATTAGAAATTTGCGTTAACGAGCAGGTGTACCTAATAAAGTGGCCGGTGAGTGTATAATATTATATAGCCTATAAGAAGAAAGAGTATTAAACAAATTGCAATTTTTTTTGAACACTTTACAAGTACAATCACTTACTATTAGACCCTATTTTAAAATTTGTTTTCTTTATGTTTTTGTAATAAACATTTTCATAAGCAAGCTTTTATTATGATGGGAAGCAAGATAGTTACTGACTGAAGTGCGTGTGTAAATAAACTGCAGTTAGACTCGGGTACATAAAGTTTCACATTATGCTCTGATTAAGTGATTTCAGGTGAGCATTTTACTTAAAGACTGTAAACGATTTTACCATCCTACCTCTGGTCAGTTGTTATCAGCTATGCCGATACGCAAATGAGTGACCCAACCAAGGTTATTTCCATCGCGCACGCGCATTCATAGGCTTTGCTTGGATTCTATTTTGTTGAAAAGAAGCAAAACGTAAACAATGAACGAGTACATATTAAATCCCTTTTAAACCACATGTTTTAACGAAGCGCTACGTCTCGCATATGATTTGTTTATATATTTTACACCTGTCAGGACTAATTTTGCTGGTAACGTTGCGTAATCGCGTTACGTTACATCCGTTATTCGCCCTTGACGTTTCCTCCTCACACGATTAAACGGAGAAGCTCGTGATATTCTGGTCATTGTGTCTCGTTGCAGTCACATAATCTAAGAGTAAGTCGTCAACGTTGGAGAAAGTGACCTTTCAAATCTGTTGGTCAAAATGGCGAATCTCCAGCAGCAGAAACGAAGCTTCAAGCCAAACAGACTTTAACGTTACATCGTGACAAACCCGCTACTCAACCTGAATCAACACTGTCGTGACTCTTTAAGGTCCGATCCAGAGAAGCTTCCTTCAGGTAAGAAATTTAATTTAACCTATATTTAGCCATGTATCTCTCAAACAGTAGTGTGGGTTTGTTATATAGTTTAATATGTAAGTTGTTGTTAATGTTGTGCCGCATTTTGTTTTTTAATTTGGGCTGCGTGTACATTGTAAATCTAATTGGTTATCAAATTAGCTGACAGAAAGCTCAACTTGCGACTCAAACAGCTTATCTCATGGTCTTTTGAGTCGGTCTAATACTTGCATGATATGGACAAAAATATGTTAGAAAATCTTTTTTGAGCAAAGTGTCAAATGTTTGGTGCTGAGGCCAGAGATATATCCAGACATAATACAAGACTGTGTGTTGAATTAAGCGATGATGAGTGACAGAATAAGATCCTATAATACAGTTGTTTGCTGTCTATTCTGTCCTGTCTACATAACCTTTTTATTATTTTTCTTGAACATTTACATTTTGTCTTTTACAAATTTAGATTGTTTCGATGTTTTTGATTGTTTCGATTAATTGTGCAGCAAGGTAATTGTTACTTAGTTTATTTCGTATGTACCACTTTTAATTTAGTTTACTTCGTACACCACTTATCCAATAATATTGATAAGAGTTAAGAAGATTACTAAATGTGATTTACAGTTAATTTAACACACAGATTCCATTTAAATGGTTGATTTGACATTTGTGCATTTAATAAAAACAAAGCAATAACAATTATACTTCCTACCATATTATGAACTATATTTAATTAATCTTAATTTTATTTTATTTCCACAATTTTGTGCGTGCCACCAAATGAAGCGAACACATTTAACAGATAAATAATGAGGTGGAAGAAAAGTGTAAATAATAGCACTTGTAAGAAGTAAAAAGTGCTTTTTTTTTCTTTAGAAATGTACACAAGCAATTGGTGTAAAATCCTCAATTACTCAAAACTCCAGTATTTTACACCCATGTTTAGTTGAATTTTTGTCGAACTAACATGCTTTTAAATATTACTGTATTTATTTCAGAATGTTTATAGAAAATCAACATTTTGATTGGTTCACCATCATATGCGAATGACATTTTGAAACTTCAATGGGAACAATACCAAATTGTTTTTGGAATATATGTTGTTGGTTGAGATATTGTGGGGCCAGTGTTGATAACTTTTTGTTGCCGAACCATATGACAAGGTATTTTTAGATCATAGGTTCATGTTGAGGGTTGAAATGTGAGGGTTTTGTTTTTCTGAGATTTTAGAAAGGCTTTTAACATCACCTTTGTGACCTGATCTTGGCTGGAGTGTTAAAGGCACAAGATGATCCTGTTCTTGTTTTAAAGAATAAAATGGAATAGACTGAGAACCGACAGACATGACGTAATTGGTCATTTTTATTGCAACTGAAAATGCGTATAAGAACACCTACAAAAAGGTCTTGTTTGTTAACATTAGTTAATGACTGTTTGCCAGTGTTACATAACAATGTAATTGTTTATTCATGTTTGTTCACAGCAGTGTTACTGCAGTTATAAAACTGTAAAACTAAAATCACTTTTGTAAACAGCTGTGGAAAAAATTAAGAGACAACTGAAAATAATTTTCAATGGATGTACTGAATTTATTAGCTATGTGTTTGAGTAAAATGTTAATATTTGTTCTATTTTTATAAACGTCTGATAACTACTTACACATTTTAATTTTCCAGAAATTCAAAACAAAACTAATAATTTAATTGTAATTCAGGGTTAGTTGAATATTTAATATTTAAATATTAAACTTTTCCCAAGTAAAACATTGGCAGTCAAAGGGATAGTTCACCCGAATCTGAAAATTACAACATAATTTACTCACCCTTAAATATGGCTATTTTTCTGTCAGATGAATACAATCAAAGTAGTTTTATATTTTTAGTTCTTACATGCTGTATGATAGTGGTAGATTTTAAAGCTTCCAAAAGCTCCTAAATCAATCATAAAATGAACTCAAACACCAGCAGGAGGTCAACGCATGTCTTATGAAGCAGATCGAAGTCTTTTTGTGATGGAAATATTTGTAATTTTTGAAATGACAAACTCAAATCATTGACTTCTGGTGGCAAACATATGATGTAAAATGGGTAGACCAACGATATCTCACAGCAATTCGTAACTTTAATTTAAGTGGCTAAATCTTATGAATTTGTATGATCTCATACAGTTTAGTATGATTTGCTCATCCTCCAATGACGATTGGGTTTAGGGGTGGGGTTTGGTGACACAGCTCCTTTTAAAAACATTTTTTAAATCTCCATTTTTGTATTACTGAACTGTATAAATTTGTACTGACAAAACATAAAATAGTTACATTACCTTGTGAGATCAGGCTTATGTCAAGCGGCAACCTCCCGCTCTCCCTCGTGAAGCAAATACGGAAGTAATTGAAACGACAATTCACCAAAATTCCACTAGTCCTGGCTCCATAATAGAGCAAATTTCTATTGACCCTTCTGTTAAAATGGCCAATTGTTTACAGCCTGGTACAAAGAACGATTTTGCGTCATATAGCTGATATTACCCTTCATGACAACTGTGAGGGGGGGAATTTTTTTAATAACTCATCCGTTTCCTTTATATTAGGTTTTATTAAGTCTGCATTAATTAAAGGCGTGGCCACTTTAGTGACAGCTAGGTCTCTCTGGTCGCCGTCACTTCACCTCAGGTGATTCCGGCTGATTAGCTGCTGAACTCTGCAAATACATTGTATTTTTGTTTTGTTTTATGTGACTTTACACAGTCAGTTGCTTTTTGGAGTTATTTCTTACAATTATCAGATGATATGGCATCCTGTGTGCACTTAATTGTGCTCACAAAACATTGACGTGGCCTCCGTTTCCCAGGTGAGTGAAATTATATACTTATATACCATCTCTATAAATGTATTTGGTTTATTAAAGATCATTTATCATTTATATTTTTCTTTGGACCTGTAATGCACTCCAGAATGTGACAGATTGATTAGCTGTAGGCTCTAGAACAGTCATCTGAAACATTGTCATAGAGTGTTATGCCTGGATTTCATAAATAGCCTTGCATTTACTAACACAGACTATATTTTAAGTGCTTGGAAGTAATTCAGGTTTTCCTCCTGTAGAAAAATGTCTACCAATGTTTAGTGGCTCAATGTATTACAACAGTGTTTTTTAAAGGACTAAACACTTTATTCATATAGTACACAACCAAACACATGTGGTCGGAACACAAACGAGTCGCAGGTAATGAAGTATTAAGCGTTTCTCCCATGGGAAAGCCCGTCTAAGCAAAATGCTAGCAGGCGTCTGTAGCTCCGCCTCTTTGCCCTTGTTTGGTATCCCCCGGTTGGTCCGTTGACGCGTGAACAAAATGGCGATGGTTGGCCATGCCTACTGGTAGCTTCTTTAGGGTTCTTCAGAAACCTATGGGTGACATCACTGGAATACGCTGTAAAACGCTATAACACAAAGACAACTAGTTTTCTTGTTAGTTGTCAGTAGCTATGTTTCCATTCACCTATTTTTATGTGCATTTTTGTATATGCACATTAAAAAATGGTTGATGGAAACGGCAAGATGCGCATAAATTTTGAAAATGCGCATAAAAAACGTATGCTCATAACATTTTTTTTATTTGATCAAAACACGAATCAATATTAAAAAAACAAACAAATTCCAGTATGCGCATTAAAACAGTTGTGTGATTTTGTTATAAGAGATCATGTGGTGATAAAAATGTGTGTGAATGGACAAGCCAGCAGGCTAATCACATTTTAAAACATCTGATATGTTGTTTTGGTCATTCTAAAATGCTTTAACCACTTTAGTATTAGTGTTATTATATTATTAATTACCTCCAGTATTGTCAAGAGCCTTCAAATGCCACCATGTGTTCATTGCGTGTCCATTTTTACTTTTGATATTTGGTGCCAGTTAATCAGGAAGTGACAATTTTGTTCTCCTTCACTCGTTGGATGGAAACGTTGCTTTATTTGCATGTCTTTTATGCAATATTTCAGTTTTGAGCATACATTTAATTAGCATATTTGGATGGAAACAGCTATTGACTGTGGTAAACAAACTGTGTGGCCGGAAGTCAGTCAGACATTCTAAATTAAAAATGTAAAATATTTATGTTACAAAAACTCATCGATCCACTTCATAATACACGCGTTAACCCCCTGGCAGCATATAGATTTAGTCACTTTTGAAAGCTTCAAAATATAAGCCACTATCCAACACCACTATACATCATGGAAGAGCCAGGATCAAATTGAAAACTACTCCGACTGTGTTCATCTGATAGAAAAAAGCCACCAGAGATAGCTTAAGTGGGAAAAAATTATGGGGTAATTTAGATTTTTTTTTTTGTGTGAACTATTCCTTTAACATCAACTAATGTTGTTGCCGTGAAGCACTCCGAATATGTTTGTACACCTTGGATAAGTATAAACGGGTATTACAATTAAAAAAATGAGGGTTTAATTACGTCAATGTCTGAGAATCCTCCCCGGAAAGCATCACGGTGTTCCTATGAGTCAATTAAAATTCACTTATTAAGTACTTCAAAAGCTTGACGCATTGTTTGCGTTCATCCGACAATTAGATTTGAAAGTTGTTTTTTTTCGGCTGTTGTTGTTGTTTTTTAATTCGAAATGACTAACGTATCAGGCATGGCAAAAACACCTCTCTCATTGAAACCTAGATGACACACAGGATTTGCGCTCTTTGATCTCGCCACAGGTGCTTAACAAAGCAAGAAACCAATTTTCGATAATTTCACCTGAACGCCACTCATGCGCTTCCAAGCCCACAGAGGTCTAACGTTGAGTGCTGAATCAAAAAGATTCCGAGGCTCTTCATTTGCATATGAAAACTGCTTCATTCAATGAGGTCCGACAATGCTGACACCATATTACCATGTTATACTCAACTGTTTGGCCATATTAGGGAGAAATTTATGGGGGAATATATCACTAATAGTAGATGATATGGCATGCTTAGTCATATATTAATGAAACATATGATGTAATGAAGAGAAGGATCTAATAGTTAATAACATTAATAGTAGTTTTTAGATCAAATGTGGAGTCTGCTAATATTAGTTAAGGGACTGTGAACTAACATAAATATATAGATTTCTATTAACTGACAACATTAGAAAAGGTTTAATAAAAGCTAAAAATGTTGTGTATATATTTTAATCAAGTTTTAAATATTTAATAGTAATAAATCCAGTTTATTTAAATGTAATTTATATGAATTAATTGAATCATATATATGTTTATATATAGATGGATCTAAATCTACCAATACCTCTTGACCCGTCTCTGACCTATACACATCCTTTATTTAGTTTTGCAAAAAATCACCTATGGTTTATCTAACAATTGTTTACATTATTTTGTGATTAAAAGAAAGAGCTAATGCAGCAAATATATATATATATATATATATATTGGAATGCTTGAAGTTAAATCATTGATATTATGTCTAAAAATGAATACAAATTTCTGAAGACACTATATTTTTGGATATTTTGACCATTTGTCAATAAAATAAAAGTTCTAAATGACATTTTAATTTTAAATTTGGAGATATGAATATTGTACAGAATGAAACCAAAATAATGTAATGACAAATTGGAAATACAGAAAAGCTGAGGCTTTTTAAAGGGGTCTAGGTTGAGATTGTTTTTACATGTGGCTCAAACAAGAAATAAATAAATAATTATTTCATCCCCAAATTCCGTTTAAAAATGTTTTTTTGTACCACATTTTAATGGTTAAAATAGTAGTAGTAATCAAAAGGTTTGTTTTATTATTATTTTTTAAACTAAATTTTATTAATTTAATTAAATTCCTGACAAAACATGTACAATTGCAAACAAGTAAAATGTTTTTTTTTTAAATTAATAATTTTCAATGAAACATTATTTACATTTTTTTTTTTTTCATTTTCCCAGATTCAATAAAATTCTGTGTTGTACAGTGAATGTTTATCATAGGATTTTGGGGATCAGCCTCTGTTTTCTATAGACATTATTTAAATGCTTTGGGTAGTTAATTTCTAATAGTTTAATGTCTAATTAAGGAACTTCTAATTATTAATTTAAGCGTTTGGTTGATTGATAATCTTGATTGAAGATTAACCAAACAAACGTTTTTGCTTAACTTGCTTAATTGTTCACCTAAAATATTTTTTATTGTCAGTTGTAAATTTAGATTTCACACAGACTTTAAAGTAATACTTAAAGAGCTCAAAAAATGTTAAGATCAGCTTTCATTGCTTTTTTTTTTTACTGAAAAACTGGTAACCTGGGGGAAATAAGTATTCAACACGTCACTGCTTATCTCAGAAAACATACTTCTAAAGGTGCTGTTGACTTGACATTTTCACCAGATGTTGTTAACAACCAAAGAAATACATATATGAAGAGAAAACAAATCTAATTAGTTTACAAATTAAGTTATATGTAATAAAATGAAATGACACAGAGAAAAAGTATTGAACACATGAAGAAAGGGAGGTGTAGAAAGGCAGTGAAAGCCCACACAGCAGCTAAATCTCTCAGTAGTTCTTCGGCAATCCTTTGCCCTTCGTCATTGTAAATGAATATTCATTCGCTGCTTCAGTCCAACATCTACATTATGAGGATGATGAAGATGAAACCAGGGTGGACATTTAAGCAAGACAATGATCCAAAACACAGCAAAGGAAACTCTCAAAAGCTTTCAGAGAAAGAAAATCAAGCTCTTGAATGGCCCAGCCAATCACCTGACTGGAATCCAATAGAAAAATACAAGTTAAAGATCAGATTGGATAGACAAAACCTACAGAACCATCAAGATTTTTACACTTTGTTGAAGTAATTGTATCTTAATTAATTTTAGTCAAACATGATCACACCACTAAACCAACCTACCTACTTTAATTTATAACAACAAAACAAACACTTATTGGTTAAATCATAATTCACCATTGGCAGGTTACCTCTTTTTACAGCAGCGTAGTGTCGTGATCTTGGTTGTAAATCGTGACCGGGAATCTGTACGTCCTGATTGCATCCACTTTTGACCCAATGACATTTCCTGGAGGTCTTTCAACCTCCTTTGTGCATCTTCTGATTGCTGATATTGTTGTGTTTAATAGCTGTGATGAGACATCCCATGCCTTTGAAAGTGTATAGTTCAAGTTGTTCTGTAATGTAATTTCTGTCTTTTTTCAAATCAGACAGTTGTATCTGATCTTTGAAATCTGTTGAGGTAAAGATTTTTTTTTTCTGCTGGTGGAGGTCCAGGTTTGTATTGAGCGGCAGAACAACGTGTGCTGGAACAGGTTTTATTAGCCTTTGAAACGATTCTGTGGTTCAAAATGTTCAATTTCTTTGAGGGATTAAAAGCTATCGAAAGCTATGAAAAAAAAGTTTTAGCGACTAAATCTTTTAGGTGCAACCCTATCCTTTGATGTTTGATTTTAACCTAGGGTTTCAGGACAATATCTACAATTATAGTAAAGAATAACCAGGAATTAAATGTCATTATCCCCTATGAAATCCACTGCATTATGTTTAATGCATTACTTTGAAGTCTTAATTATAAACATGATCATTAATTGAAACTATGACTACACAATATATCATTTCAGGATCCATATTTCAATGTGTGTATCCATAATAGTCACATCACAGGATCTGCGTTGTTGTGTTGGGATTTAAGGTTTACTTGATTGCCCATAACAGTTTAAAAACAATCTGATTAAAATGCAAGTAACAATTATTAGGATGTTGATGAACGCTTATTTGTATATCTTAAAATCACATTATTTGGTGATAGAGTAACATCTCTTTATCACATCGTTTTCTCCATCTCATATCTATCAAATATGATACTAAAGATTAAACATATGTTATAAGTAGGCCCACACAGAATCTGCGCGCGCTGAATTCCGCAGATTTTCCGCAGAATTATGCAGATTTTTAGCCCATCATTAAGTCTGTTTATTTACTTGAGTAAATCTGAATTTATTCAGTTTTTAAATTACATATATTTCACATATTAAGGTTTTAGTTTTGAGACTCCCAAAATAATTCCGCAGAAATCCGCAGATTTTTACCAAAATTCTCCGCAGAAATTGCAAAAAACGTCCACAGATTTCATCTGGCCCTAGTTATAAGTAACTAGTAGAGTTATGCTAAATAATAACCTTAACTTTTCGGAATTTGATTGTGCAATAATGTGGAATAATACAAATAAACTTGAATTCAATATGCAAACCAGCCATATAGACATTATTTTCACAAATTATGCAAATATGTTTTCATCTGTAGAGAAAAGCATTTAAAAAATGCAAACAAACAACTTTTACATTACAAGTACATCTGTCCAAATGTTCTTCATATAAAAGAGCTATTAAAGAGCAACCCCTCTTTACAAAAGAATGCAAATATGTTGTCATCTGTAGAGAAAAGCATTTAAAAAATGCAAACAAACAACTTTTACATTACAAGTACATCTGTCCAAATGTTCTTCATATAAAAGAGCTATTAAAGAGCAACCCCTCTTTACAAAAGAATTTTTGTAACGTTGTGTGTTTAGCACAGATTTGGAGTAATCTGATCATTCAATTTTCATCTGTAAATTATTACTGACATAAGAATTCAGTAAGTACTCTTTGAGAGAGACTCTCAAATATGTACACACGATATATATTTGTATATAATAGCAAATTTAAACAAAAGGGCTGAATTTTTTTTTACGTTATTTACAGACATTATACAGATTCAGAATAAAGACAGGAACCCTGCAGGCAGACCCTCGACACTCTAAACGTCTGCTTCGTTAAAAGACTCGCTATTAAATCATTGTGCTGTAATCCTGTGATGACAGATTTACTGTCAAATTGGCAAAATGCCAATTTGTGTGTGGGGGTGTGTGTGAACAATCATTGAATCTAACTGACACTATTCAGCGTCCGTTTGGATTTCAAGTGTTATTACACTACTTTAATTGTCAAATTGCTACCACAGATTTTGATGATAGTCATTATTTTATTAGCAATTGGAGACTAGCAGCACAGAGCAATATGGCTGATTATTTAAAAATTTTACAGACTCTTAGAGATGATCACATAAATCTCATAAAACCAGTTCTGTTCATATAAACATTCAGAAAAATGGCTGAAAAACTATATGGCAAACATGAGTCCGGTAGAATGTTTGTTTTCCACATTAAACAACATCCTCCATGAAGTCCCACAGGGTTCAATATTAGGCTGCTTTCTATTTTATGTCTTCAGTCCGAATAATTATTGCTTCTTTAATATATATAGTAGACTTTTTAATAAAATTTAATTTAAAACTCAAATGTAAAACCATTTATTTTATTTGATGATAGCTTTATTGTAGTTTTAGTGTCTTTATAAACATTGGAAACTTTTTATAAACTTTTCCTCCAGTTTATTCTTTAAAAACCAACCCAGGCTCATTTTGAATACGTACCCCTATATACATTTCTGGAGAGCAGCAAATACATCCCAGGATGTATAGTTTTTTTGCAATTTTTGTTTTTGTGAATCCACCAGAGGCTGCTGTGTACACGTTTTGAGATCTCAAATTTCTCTAGCGAGTGCCATTCGTGCCTGCTGTTCTCGCATAAATCCACCAGAGGCTGTCGACTGACTGAATGACTTACTGACTGACCGATCGGCTGACCCACCCACCTCCTTCTCTAAACCCAACCAATAGTGTTTTAAAAAGCACCGATTGACCCGCCCACCTACATCCGTAAACCAACAGTTTTAAAAATCAGTTCAGAAAAAGAAAAGCCCTCTCTTGATTTTTATCACATTTAAGATTTTACCACATTCTCACCCAGTTATTTACTTGTTTATTTTTTTTTTTTGGCTTCTATTTTTGTCCTAACCGCTTTTTAGAATAGTTCTTTGCCGGACTCAAACACTGATGTTGCTATCAACTCCTCTCTGGCCCCGGTTAAACTGTCAGGTCTTAATGTTCAATTCCGATTTGTTGCCTATATCTTATTATTTTCCCTGTTCGTTTACACGTTCTTTTATGCGTTACCCATATCCGATTCATGTGTACACTTGCCATACAATTTACGACATTGCGTACACGTAAAGGTGGGTGCATCTGCGCCACACTAGCCACAATGGAAGAAATTATCTTGCTTTTAGCTTTGCAAAATATATGAAGTTCGCCCAACTTTCAAATGATTTTGAGACGAATGAGAAGGGAAAGGGCCGTCATCGCAGCTTGCGTCTATGGTTTATATATGGTGTCCTCCACTGACTCATCTCCCCACAGGGCAAGAAGGCAGGTAACTTCTGCCGTTGACCACTGACCACTTTTCTCCTCCATGTTTCCTCTGTTGTTGTTTACAGCGTCGGCGTCTCCACACACGCTGTTCCTTCTACGTCATTAAACTGAGGAGAAGTACCACATTGTCACAAGTTTTATGACGTACAAAACAAAATGCCTCAATAAATCAGTTCTGCCTGTTTACATGATAGTCACATATCCGATTTATCTGATTTATTTCCACATATGAAGGAGGCCTGAAATCGATCTCTGAATATCCGAATGCATGCGTTTTTTTTCGTGTATACATGGTCATAGAACAGATCCGATCTGTCTCACATATGAGGAAAAAATCAAAATTGGGTCACATTAAACTGGCAGTGTAAACGAGGCCTCTGAGTCTCAAGTCGTCCGACGTACTGTACATGCTGAGCTACAGGGCAAACTGGTAACAGCGGGAAAGCCGTCTATACTAAGGTAAGCGGTCAGCTGTTAAACACGAAAAGGAACGGCATCATACCGCCCCGTAGCATTCGTTTTAAAGACTAAATGCACCCATACGTACTTCTGGCTACCTAATTCGCAATCTCCAGAAATGTATATAGGTCTATGTTTTCAGAATTGAGCCTATGTTGAATTTATGGTATTTGATGAAAGCTTTTTTTGTGATTTTAGTGTCTTTATAATCATTGGAAACTTTTTATAAACCTATTGTCTAAAAACACTGCAAAGTAGATTACAAACAAACCCTTGCATATAATGTAAACAATTCAAAACCGCACAATAGTTCCCGAGTAGACTACATGTACAGTAAACACACATTTTGCATATGCTCATAATTAGATCTGCTAAACCGGTTGCCAAATTGCTTCTTGTTTTGCTGTTAGAATGACAAGTACTTCAGCTTGGGTGTGCGTTTTGTTTAGGTAGGTTTGCTTTGTTTGTTTGAATTGCCATTGTTCACAACATTTTTAAGCCCTTTCATGGTAATCAGACACCACTCGGTTGCAGCTGTTGTGAACGAAGGCCGGATTGTAAACCTTTGCTTGGGGACAATTCCTGTCTGACAAGTTTACTTGGTCCTTGACCTTCCAAGATTCCTGGCGTCTCCTCCCATGGAGTCATCACATAACCAGGCTGAACGGTCTGAGTCGCTTCAGCCAATACCTTTCATCTCAGGTGTGATCCTACCAGGGTGAGGCTACAGTATCTCTTCGTCAGTGACACTTCATTTTAATCACGCAATTCATCATTGTCTTGACTTGTGCTTCGATAATGACATCAGAATGTAACCGTCAATGTAAATGTTACTGACCATCTGTGGATCTGTTCTGCGCATTGTTAGATCAAGTTAAACTTGGATTATATATTAAGTTAGTTTAAAAGGCTGGATTACCTCATTTAACAACATTACTTATAAAGTTTCACAGGGTTCAGTACTAGGTAGGCCTGTCACAATATTAATATATCGTCTTATCGCACAACACATGAAAATTACCTCAGTCAATTTTGGTGATGAAATATATATCGCCCATACAAAAAAAAAAAAAAAAAAAACAATTCTAGCAGCATTTTAGCTTATGTGCAACATCTCTTTATTATGTGTTCTATATTATGTGTTCTTTGAAAGAGTGTACTTGCATTATGATGCTTTTATATTGTTGTTCTGGCATTATATAATGACTGGCATAAAATGGTTTTAAAATGACAATAATATCATTTATCGCAATATACTTTGCTGCAATATATTGAACAACAAAAAATAGATATTGTGACAGGCCTAGTACTAGGCCCCTTTGTGGTTTCAGCAAAATGGCATAGCAGGTAATTTAGCAACTCATAGTAATGTGATAGATTTTTAGAAACTTTCAAAAAGGAGCAAAATAATACTTTAGTCTCCAAAAGCAGTTGCAATTTTTTATTATTTCATTTGAATTCACATTTATTTGCATAGCGCTTTTCACAATAATTATTGTTTCAAAATTGAAAAATTGTTTCAGCTTTAAAAAAGGTGCACAATATTGCATTAAATCAAATTCTAAAAAGTTAAGGTTATTAGTTGCCAAAACTTTATAGTTAATAATAGGCCCACACGGAATCGGTGCATGCAGAAATCCGCAGATTTTTAGTCAACCCATCATTGAGTCTGTTTATTTACTTGTGTAAAAGTGTGTACATTTTATATTTATTCAGTTTTTAAATAATTTCAGTAATATTATTAACTAATATAAAAATGTTTATTTGATTTATTTACAATGCAGTTTGTAAAGTAATATTTTCTGTCTTTTAGTAGATATATTATATAAGAGACTTGCTTTGTTTACCAAATAAGTGGATCTAATTGGATTTGCATTGTAAACATTAAAGTTAAAAAGGTATTATTTTTTATTTCATAAATTAAGTTTTTAGTTACGATACTCCCAAAATCATTCCGTATAAATCTATATATGTATGTATGTGTGTATATATATATATATATATATATATATGTATGTATGTGTATATATATACATACACACACACACACACACACACACACACACACACACATACATATATATATATATATATATATATATATATATATATATATATATATATATATATATATATATATATATATATATATATATATATACATACAAATATATATATATATATATATATATATATATATATATATATATATATATATATATATATATATATACATACAAATATATATACATACAAATATATATACATACGTGATGTCCATGTGTGCATTTTTAATGAAGTGTATTTGTGTATTACAGCATTATTTGTCCTATGGGTTGAAAATGTAAATCACACTAGTTCCATAGTGGTCAGTTTATTCTATTTGATTATATTGTTTTAGTTTGTTATACTTTAAGATTTTTAAGGACTTTCAAACTTTTATGTGAGAAAAAAGTTGTGACCGCTTAAATTACAGCAAATTGTGAACTGTTGCATTAAGCAGACATGGCGCAATGACATTTAGCAGACAGAGTTCATGTCAGGTCACATGCAAATGTAGCTCTCTGTACAAATTTGCCCTTCAGCAACCTCTTTAAAATGCTCTGAATACATTTAGCAATACTCACTATACTGGAGTCCCACAGGGTTCAGTACTATGCCCATTTTTATTTTTAATTTGCTTATGTTTTTTGCCTGCTTATAGCTAAGCATGTCAGTTGGCAATTCAGTGGTAACTGATTACAACCCATGAACTAGAAATCATATTTTCTTTAAATATATTTAGACCATTTTGAGGGATGTAAACTAAAACAATGGTCCCCATGTGTTTCCTGTTTTACATTTTTAATTTCTATAGCATCTGAGAATCTAAAAAAGAGCCACATATTGATAAGTAATGTTAAGATTGCTGTTAACATTAAATTATGATTGAATTGCCACTTACAGTAATGAAATTATTTGATAACAAGCAGGAAATGTTCATGGGCCATTGACATGACCACATTGAAATGGTCTATAGGAACTTTCAGAGGTTGAATGTCCAAAAGCTTTAATACTGATGTGTGTTTGGTGGGTAAATCTCACCACTGGTGCTGTTGTTTAATGTCAGTTTTTCTAAACAGCTAACATTTTTTCAATAGTTGTGCATTTGTTTTGATTTTAAAGACACTATTTTTGTTCTAGTTTTGTTTTTTATTTTGTGTGGAAACGCTTCAATGTTTCAATATTACTGTTCAATAACACTGTATTACAATTAAACTAATCAACATATAACTCTAGTGTGGCAGTGAAGTACATTTCATGTCACCACATGCAAATTAAGCCCTTCATGATAAACCTTTGTGTGCGCACTGTAAAAAGTGATATAATCAGTAAGTCATGACAACATATTATGTTAATTACAACTTTAACCAAGTTTATTGTGTTTCTAACTTTTTTTATTATACAAGTTTTTTTTAAGTCAGTTTAATGTAAATAAACTCATTCATAAGGTTAATTTGATTTAACTTAAAAATTTAGGCAACCAGTATTATTTTTGTAACCTTTATTTACGTGATTTTTAAAGATGAATTTTCAGCTTTATTATTCCAGTCTTCAGTCACACAATCTTTCAGAAATCACTCTATTATTATTATTATTATTATTAATAATAACGATAATAAAAGCAATAAATAATCAAGTTCTTTTAAGTCAGTTTAATGTAAATGAACTCATTCATAAGGTTAATTTGATTCAACTTAAAAATTTAACGCAACCAGTATTAATTTTTTTACTTTTATTTACATGCTTTTTGCATTTTACAAAACTACAACAAGAGAGAGAGAGAGAGAGAGAGAGAGAGAGAGAGAGAGAGAGAGAGAGAGAGAGAGAGAAACCAATACAATACAATAGTAATGCATATAAAATGCAATACCTAAAAATACTAACCTATGACAGAACAACAGAATAGCAACCAGTATTTTAAGGCAACCAGTATTTTTGTATAAGTGCATTTTATTATTTATGTGCGTTGAATTTTGTGTTTATCATGAAGTTATTCTAAAAGTCTAAATAAATAATCTCTAAAAACACAATACCTGCTTCTGAAACATGCCTACAAATTGCTGTTTAAACAACCCCTTGTTGCTGTGCATTGATGACAGATTCTCATTTTGCCATTAGATGGCAGTCTTGTTTCATTTGTAAAAAATCAAACCATCCTGACAGATCTTTTTCTTAGCATGTCATGCTCTGTTTACCAACAGTAACTTATCTTTAATCTCACATTTAATATATCCTTTCACTTTAGTAATAACCAATCATTATCTTGCATAAACATTAAGTAAATGGGTTTCCAGTTTTAAAAGAAACTCGGATTGCACATGATTACCTTTGGCTAAAGTGTGAATGCTCATTTAATTCCTAGTCAAGCTTCTTCTGTGACAACAGTGGCACCAGCCCAACATTTTGATATATTGGACGGTTATGTTTGGACCATCTCCATAAAATCAATGACTCGTGTTTCATAAGAAAACAAGTAGACATTGGCATTTCTATTGCTTAGTTTAACATATTTAGTAGTACAGTGTATGTGTGTGTGTGTGTGGCCTATATATGGTTGTTGTATGATTCCATAGTGTCAGCATGTCTTTGTCCTTTCACAATCACAGGTCGAACATAAAAAAAAAAAGGCTAAAATGTGATGAGTGTTGATGCAGTATCATCAGCACTTTTCCCGGTGTCTTAAATAGAAACCAATTCAAGCTCCATGTAGTTTCATACAAGTAACTGCTTTTTGTGTTTCACCCTGTATGGATAAACACTAAGTACATAATGTTGTGTGTCAGATAATAGTGCCAAAATCCTCTCAGCACCATGTTATATAACATTCTGGTCGTTAGCATGGCGCAGACAGACTGAAATAAAGTCTTAGAAAGTCACAATAGCGGGCGTAACATCCAGACTCGCACAGAGCTATAAATTGTCAGTGAGAGAAAACGTGTTGTATTGCATATTTGATCCCAAAGGCCTGATTCTCATGTTCCTCATGTCTTTTTTTTTTACTTTGATTTTGAAGCCCATGGCACATTTTGTGGCTTACAAGAAGAGCAGAAAGGGACTTTGAGGCTATAACTTTTTTTCCTCCTCATTTCTCACAGTTTCAACAGGATTTGTCAGCAAACCTGCAAGTCCTATGAGAAAGCTGGCAGTTTTTTTATTTTTTTTTATTTGAATTTTTGTTGTCACAAGAGAATACAGCTCATGTCTTAAAGCACAAAAATACATGCTGTGGTGCCTGAGAAACATTTCACTTAAATGAAATATTTCAATATACACTACCGGTTAAGAGTTTGGGGTCAGTAGGATTTTTAAATGTTTTAAAATACACTTTTCCAGCTCATCAAGGCTGCATTTATTTGATCAATAATACAGTGCAAACTGTAAAATTGTGAAATGTTTTTGCACTATAAAATTACTGTTCAAAAGTAGTTTATAATTTAATTTGATAATTTATTCCAGTGATTTTAAAGATGAGTTTTCAGCTTCATTACTCCAGTCTTTAGAGTCACACGATCCTTCAGAAATCACTCTATTATTATTATTATTATTATTATTATTATTATTATTATTATTATTATTATTAATGGTAACTGTAATAAACGCAATAATGACAAGAGTAATAATTTTATTTGAAACTACATACAATAAGAAAGCAGTTATTTAAAGTTTTAATAAATATTTAACAATTTAAATTTTGAACAGAGTAATAAAAACACATGAAACAAATATATATATATACAGTGCTCAGCATATATAAGTACACCCCTCGCAAATGTCTCTTTTAAGTTAATATTTTTAATAAGAAGCTATACAATATTATATTTGTGCATATACATTAGTCAGTACTGAAGCCAAATCTGGAGCTAATCTAACAAAATAACTTAATACATTTTGTAGGTTGTAATTTATTTTTGCAATATTATCTTTCTATTTCTAAATTATTTTAATAAATATATCTGTTTAATAAATCTGTTTCTTTTATATGCACCAAAATACATTGCCTATATTCACCGAGGAATGGATACAAATAATCATTTTCAAAATGGGCTGAACTCAATTATGTCGAGCACTGTATATATACTTACACACTAGTGTGCTATATTTTATCCATAATCAGTTCCAGAAAATTTTGTTCTGTTACAATGAAAATGAAAATTTCTGTGAAATAGTATGTAATTTACAAAGTGATTTTTGCATTAATTATATAGTTTCTATTGTTTGTATGAGTGTTTTACATCTTATGACCAGGCCCAGACAGTGTCTGTGAACATTTTTTTGCTATTTGTGCACAGATTTTTGTCAAATAAATTCACAGATTTATGTAGAAATGATGTGGAGAGTATAGTATAGTATAGTAGCTTAAAACATATAATCAAAAATAACTTTCAAGCTTTTTTTTTAAAGGTTTACAATGCAAATCCAATTAGATCCAGTATTTTTTGCTAAGTAAAGACAGAAAACATTACTTTATAAACTGTATATTAATAAATCATATATAAATGTACATATACATAGAATAATATTACTAAAATGAATATAAAAACTGAATAAATATATTATTTCCACAGATTTACATATGTAAGACTTAATGACGGGCTTAAAAAAATCTGTGGAAATCTCTAGATTTCGGCTCACAAAGATTCCGTATGGGCCTACTTATGACTTAATATTATTCTTATAATATTCATTCATTCATTCATTCATTCATTCATTCATTTTCTTTTTCTTTTTGGCCACAGCAAAATGAACCACCAACTTATCCAGCATATGGTTTATGCAGCGGATGCCCTTCACTGGGAAACATCCACACACACTCATACACTACGGACAATTTAGCTTACCCCTATTCACCTATAGCGCATGTGTTTGGACTGTGCGGGAAACCG
>LR812530.1:7212829-7367829 GCA_903798195.1 Danio kyathit | reverse complement strand
TTCAAAGTGTATGATAATATATGTGTTACCGGCAATGTTTGAAATCCCGGTATTTTATAGAATGCCTTGGAAATGTATAGATTGCCTGATGGTTTTAGGCAAAGTATGAAATAGCTAAAGATACTTGCATACTTTACCTAGGTATTCAATACAATTCCTTGGTATTATATAGCATGACAGGTATCATTTAGATAAAGTGTCAGAAGAGCACAACAAAAAACCTTTATTGATCATTATATATTTTAAAGTGGAAGGAATATGAAATAAAGCATATAATGTTCTCACCGGAATAACAATGACAGCAGAACTGAGATTGAAGTATTTGTTGCAATATTGTCTGTGATGTGGTAGTTGAACCTCTTACACACTACGCTGTCCTACAGTGACGTTCAACACTCACATGCTTCGATCGCCATCATCAAACAATGACCAACACCCCACCGCCAACATATATACTTTGCCGCACAGCAACTCACCCTTCTATAGAATGCCTAGGCAATGTATAAAGTAGCAATCATTTCATACTTTGACATTCCATTTTAGGCATTCTATACCAGGGGTGTCCAAACTCAGTTCTGGAGGGCCAATGTCCTGCTGAGTTTAGCTCCAACTTGCGTCAACACACCTGCCAGGGAGTTTCTACTATATCTAGTAAGAGCTTGATTAGCTGGTTCAGGTGTGTTTGATTAGGGTTGGCGCTAAACTCTCCAGGACACCGGCCCTCCAGGACAGAGTTTGGACACCCCTGGTCTATACATTTCCTAGGCATTCTATAGAATGCTGGATTTCACACATTGCCAGTAACATATATATTTTCTCGTACAACAGAGCTGAACAGTTAAACTTAATAAATGCCCATAATATTAGTACAAATGTAAAAGAACATAAAAAAAGTTGTTTATTGTTGTTTTTTGTTGCTGTTTTTGTACATTGTTTTTGACATTATATCAGATATTAGATACATTTATTTTCAGAATTCTTTGATGCATAAAAAGTTAGAAATAATACAAATATTCTTTTAAATAAAAATTTTGATCAAATTTTGACCAGTTGTGAATATTTTCGATGTTATCACAAACTTTTAATCTGCATTGAGTCATGGTTTCCACAAATTGTTTATCAGCAAAGTTTTAAGAATTTTTTTAATGAGGATGCTGAAAATCCAGCTTTGCATAACATTTGAATGTATATTAAAAAGGAAAAGAGGTTATTTTAAATTTGAATAATATTTCAGACCATTTAGTGTATCGTTTATCAAATATACACAGCCCTGCACTGTAAAACATATGTTAAATAACTGTTAGCTTCAGTTTTTTTTTTTTTTTTGTGATTCACAAGTGTTTTCTGTTTATTTACGGTTGTGAATTGCATTATGGGATGTTAATCTCTTCTGTCAACTTTTGATGTTGGAAATGCAGGAAACTGCAGTTTTACAAAATTACTTTTATTGACATTTTAGTAGTTTGTAGGAATATAATGTATAAGAAATGTGCTGGCAGTTTATTACAAGGTTTTTGAAGCATAATATACAACACCAACCCAGACAATATATCATTTTAAAACTATTAAAAATGTTTATAAAAGTCACTTTTTGCAACTTTTCAAGGTTAAAAGTTGTTTGAAGAAAGATCAAGATCCTCATAATGCAATTCAAAAGCATAAACAAACACATTAATCACAAAATACGGAAAGCTGCTAATTTCCGGATATATTTTTAACAGTGTGGAAAGCATTTTCGTAAACTAATTCCAAACTTCTGTATTGTACAATGACATCCATATTAATGTAGAAAGAAACAAAATGATGTTCCAACTAGTATATGTTTCATGCTGCATTATAATAGGTTACCCTCCAGATGTTCTCACAAATGCACCCGAATTTCATAACTCTACCTGATGCCTATAGCTCCAGCTCACACACATTGCTTGTGACATATAAATTTTCTTGTACAACCGAATTGAACAGTTGAATTTATTAAATGCACATAATTTTAGTAAAAATGTAAAAAAACATTAAAAAAAACAGCTGTTTATTAATATTATTTGTTTCTGTTTTTGTACATTTTGTTGACCCTATATCAGATATTAGATACATTTTTTTCAGAATTCTTTGATTTGTAATAAAAGTGAAAAATAAAACAATTTCTATTTAAAATAAATTATTTGATCAAATTTTGACCAATTGTGAATACATTAGATGTTACCATAACCTTTTAATCTACAAAATGTTAACAGCAAAGTTTTAAGAATATTTTTATGTAATGAGGATCATAAAACATTGAAGTAATGATGCTGAAAATCCAGCATTGCATAACATTTGAACATAAATTAAAAAAGAAGTTATTTTAAATTCATATAATATTTCAAAACATGTATCATTTATCAAATATACACAGTAAAAATGTTAATTAACTGTTAGTTTCCGTGTTTTCCTTTTATTTACAGTTGTGAATTGCAATATGGGTTGTTAATATCTTCTCTGTCGACTTTTGATGTTGAAAATTCAGCTCCACAGTTGAACAAAGCGACTTTTATTGACATTTTAGTAGTTTGAAATAAAATAACGTATCAGAAATAATATATAGAGAAATAAGTCTGTAAAATAACAGTGAAATGTACTGGCAGTTTATTACATGGTTTTTGTAGTGTAATATACAACACAAACCCAGACAATATATCACTTTAAAACTATTAAAAATGTTCATAAAAGTCACTTTTTGCTACTTTTTTTATGGTTTAAAGTTGTTGGAAAATAGATCAAGGTCCTCATAATGCAATTCAAAAGCATAAATAAACACATGAATTACAAGATATGGAAAGCTGCTAATTTCCGGATATTTTTTTTACAGTGTGGAAAGCATTTCACAAACTAATTCCAAACTTCTGTAGTGTACAATGACATCCATATTAATGTAGAAAGGGACAAATTGATGTTCCAACTAGTATATCTTTTATGCTGCGTTATATTAGATAACCTTCCACATGTTCTCACAAATGCACCTGAATTTCATAACTCTACCTGATGGCTATGGCTATGGCTCACACGCACACACAGAGTTTTGATGCCGTTGACTTTACGAGGCTTGTTTAATACATACGGTACATTTCTTCCCCTCCTCCGCTGCCTGCTGTATTTGCAGGCGGCTTTAGCGCCAGACACCCTGAGGCAGCGGTAGCGCCAGTGAGTCTTCCCACCTCTGTTTTTGTGGTGGGAGATGACATGTCGAAGCTTTGAAGAGCGGCGGAGGGAGGGAGGGAAGTACTGAACACATCACTCTGCCAGAGCGCAGAAATGTCATGTGGCCTGCAGTCCGCCCAGATTCCCTCACTGTCTAAGTGGGCCGGAGAAATGTAGACAGGAAGTACAGCTCTCTCTCTCACACACACACACATGCATAAACGCACAATTAAAAACACAGAAGGGCCATATTTCCGTCATACCTACCAAGTACGTTATGATGCTACAGTCAGCTTAAAACTATGCCAGAACCCACACCTCACTGCTGCTTCAAGAGGAAAAAAAAAAGGAAAAAGTTGGAATGTTGAGTCTCTTTAAATACACCAAACAAAAAAGAGACACAGCACAAACATAGCCAGACAATCCACCCACCCACAGCACCTACACCAAAATAAATAAAGACGCCAAGACGAATACAAACTCTTCTTAAGTAGAACACAATGCTTTTGCTGTGTGTTTGTGTGTTTGCATGTGTGTTTGACTTTGTACATTGTTTCAGTTTGGATATTTCTGCCATTTCAATGATGTTCTTGACTGTGAAAGAATGATATAAAAGTATAGGCTGTTGTATAAATATGTATATTTATTGAGGATCTCTGGAATACTTGATTCTGATTGGCTAATCTTCACTGCAAAATATGTTGGGTTCTACTCAATCGATTTGTGTTGGGACGACATGAAGGAATAAAGTTAACTCATTCGTTTTTACAAATTGAAGTGGATTGAACATAAAACATTTAAGTTGTCACCTCCCAAAGAATTAAAAAATTGTGTTGTTTCCAACCCACATTCATTACGGATATGTACCCAGGTCTACATTTCTAGGGAGAGCGAAATACGTAACCGGAGGTACATCTGCTTGCAGTTTTTGTTTTTATAAATCCACCAGAGGCCGCTGTGTACACTTTTTGATGATCTCAAATTTTCTTCTCACGTAAATCGAGCAGAGGACACAATATACATTTTAGCCAACCAGGGGTGCGTTTCCTAAAACCATCGTTAGCCAACTAAGCTCGCAAGTTCTGTCGTTACAAACATAGTTTGTTGATTTGCCGTTTCCCAAATCCATCACTCCAACGAACATTCGCAAACTGCGTCACAAACTTGAGCACTTGAAACTACACCTCTGGAGCTGTAGTTAGAAACATAGTTCCTGGCTGTGTTCTATTCCCACTTATCCCCCCTATGCCCATTCGTTTAGAACATTCTAACATTCAAAGTTGTAATTATTAAAAATAAAAAAACATCAAGGTCATCTCTCTTAGGTGTAATTTGCTTTAAAAGTATTTTTTTACAAAAGTTAAAAGTTTAAAATTGTGCTCCCTTCACAGTGCACTTTGAAAACTTTGATGTCATTTTGAACACAGCCTCATGGCGAAAGCTATAGGCGACCTATTATTTAAAAGCGGAATTTATGTTACATCTCCAAAGCTTGTGAAAACAAAAAACATAGCATACGTTAATGCTTTATTTTTAATTTATAGGTTATTTATTGAGTATCTGTATTGTATATGACATGGGCCTGTTGGTAAAGACTGCTGTAATTTACATGTGTCAAATTGTAAAAGTAGACTTTTCAAAAAAATTAAAATAAATAAACAATATCATACTAAATAATAATAATAATAGTAATAATAATAATCATCATCATTAATATTATTATTAAAGTAAATATTTATAATAAATAGCCTTATTTATTTATTTATTTATTTATATGATTTATATATGATATTAGAATAGTGTTAGCTTTTGTAAGTGATTTTATGTTTTAGAATAGAATATATAATGTTCAACTTTTCAATAATATTAGTAAAGCAAACACAGGCCCTATATGTGCCATTTACATATATTTCAATGAATATAAAAAAAAGCGAGTGCATGTTTTTACCACAATATTGGATTTTTTTTATGCGTGTGCATGTAAAACAATATAATTTGCACAAAGAAATTATGAGGTTTTTCTCTAATGTTGTTGTCACTCCACCCCGTTTAAAGCATCATTATGGGTGTTTTACGCTATAACTAACGTGGTTCAAGTGATGGATCTGAGACAGAGAAACTAGGGGTTTTGGGAAACACTTGTCACTACATTGTTCTTTTCCCAAACGATGCATCGTACTATGATAGTTTGAGTTACGTTGTTTGGGAAACGCACCCCAGGCCAACTTGCTGTCGACTAACCGACTAACCCACCTACCTCTTTCCCTAAACCCAACCAATAATGTTTTCAAAAGCGTTCTAGAAAAAGGAAATCAGCTGCGGCCGGATGATTTCACCACGTTTTCAGCTTGTTCTTTCTTTATTTATTTTTTTGCTTTTGTTTTATCTGCTTTCTGGAACCATTCTTCGCTGGACTCTAACCCTGTCATTGCTGTCAACTTAGCTCCGTGTCTCAAGTCCATCGGCGTATACGGCGAGGTACTTGACAAACTGGTAACGGCGCAAAAGCCGTTCATATGAAGGTAAGGAACAGAAGCCGTCGGCGGCGTCATACTGCCCCATAGCGTTTTAAAGATGAAATGCAGACGTACCTCTGGCTACATAATTTGTGCTCTGCAGAAATGTAGACAGGGGTATAAATCCACAATGAGCCTGTGCTGGATGTTTCAGATCATTTTAAATATGTAGTTTGAACAAATGGCAAATCATTTTTTGTGTTTGTTCTACAGATACTTTTGTGGACATCTGTTAGCATAGATTAGCTAATTAGCACTTTAAGTAGGGCTGTTTTGAACACAATTTGTGTGTGTGTGTGTGTGTGTGTGTGTGTGTACAAACTAACTACAGCAATGCTGTGAAATGTGGTACAAATTTGTCTTGTTAAAATTAGTTTTTGTCCTAATCATTCATTTCGGCAATTAAGAAAACTTTCTATTTTGGAAACCGTTTCGATTTCTGTAAAATTGCAACTAAACAGCATAAACCACTATGACAATGATCACCTTAGGCATTGATTATGTGCTTTATTCAGTGTTAAATGTTACCAGTTGAGTTTTAATACCATTTTACATGACTTTTCTTGCCATTCATGATAGTTTACTTCACATTTTTAAAATAAAATAACTAGCAAACATATAGTTTAAACATGAACGTTATAACTGTGACTCAGTTCTGTTTAGAGAATATAATGACTAGTATATTCAGCTAACAAAATATGTTCTAGGAACATTTTCTTACTGATTTTTTAGATTTAGATTTATTTAAATAGGGAGACAACTATATAGACTCCACCGTAACTATAACTCCAAATCAGAAAAAGTTGGGACAGTATGGTAAATGCAAATAAAAAAGTAGTGATTTCCAAATTTACTTTGACGTGAGTTTCATGGCAGACAGTACAAACACAAAAGATTTTATGTTTAGTCTGGTCAACTTCATTTCATTTGTAAATACATCCTTTCCTGTCATTCTGACCTGCAACACATTTCAAAAAAAGTTGGGACAGGAGCAGTTTAGGGCTAGTAATCAGGTAAATTGGTTAAATAATGATGTTATTTGAAACAAGTGATGTCAACAGGTGATTGTTATTATGATATGGTAAAAAAGCTATTCAAGAGAGGTCAAGTCCTTTATGAGCAAAGATGGGCCGAGGATCGCCAGTTTGCCAATAAATACATGAGAAAATTATTTAAATGTTTAAAAACAATGTTCCTCAAAGAAAAATAGGAAGAAATTTGGATATTTCACCATCAACAGTGCATAACATCATTAAAAGATTCAAAGAATCTGGAGGAATTTGAGTGCGTAAAGGACAAGGGCGCAAGCCTAAGCTGATCTACTGTGATCTCCGATCCCTCAGGAGGCACTGCGTCAAGAATCGTCATTCATCTAGAAGCGATATCACCACTTGGGCTTCGGACTACTTTGCCAAACCTTTGTCAAGTACCACAAAACATAGTTACATCCACAAATGCCAGTTAAAACTGTACTATGCCTAAAGGAAGTCCTATGTTAACAGCGTCCAGAAGCACTGTCGACTTCTCTGGGCTCTGAGGCTTCTGGGATGGACCATCACACTGTGGAAAAGTGTACTGTGGTCAGATGAATCAGTATTTTTTGAGAGAAATGGGCATTGTGTGCTTTGGCCCAAAGAAGAAAAGAGGACCCCGTATGGTTGCCCACCTTAAGACTTGTTTACAGGAACAATGGGATAAAATTACACCTGAAACACTTCATCACTTGGTGTGCACTGCATAGCAAAAGACTTGATCCCAGTCAATCTAAATTAATTAAATCTTTTCAAATGGAGCTATTCAAATCATCAGGTGAAATTAAAATCATATGGCAGTATGTATATCACAGAAAAACAAAATATCATGCAGCCCTAATAAATATGGTATATATGTCACCATAACTAATCATTCTGGTTCTTTGAGTACAGAGAAGTGTACACCACAAGTATAACAAGGACAGCACTGATCGAACACAAATATAAAGCCCTCTAGGTAAACCCATTATATAGAATTTGTATTGAATTGCACACTCTCCTTAGGATCTTTCACTCATGTCTGCTTGTGGTGATTTGTATGCGGTTACACCTGTACGCTGAGACTCTAGACAGTGCGTTTGCCGTCGTGCCACCACTGTGCCTCCTGCAGGGTTTATGTCCGCTTGGATCTCCTGTCTGAAGTGCCGACCTTCATTTAGAGGGAGAGATTAGAGAGGAAGCCCTTTGCATCCCTCCTATAGAGATCAAACAGGGCCAAACCCACGTCTCCCATGCACCACTGCAATCCAACTTACAAGGAGTTCATGTGCAGTTTGAACCACACACTCCTAGACAAATAAGCTTCCAAACGTTTCAACTCCGGCTGCATTCTTTTAAGGGAGTTCTAGGATAGTGCATGCTTTTTCTTTGTCTTTCTTATAGTTTGTGTTCTACTTTAGCTTACACTTGAACTTGGATGAATCGATAAATTGCTTGGAGCGTTCCTCATTTGTACGCCACTTTGGTTAAATAGGTGAAACAGAACATATTATGCAAAATACTAGGTCGAACCGTTGTTTGCTACACACAAAACCTTGTCAGCTTTGCATGAATTTTTCATTCTGCAAGCATCAGCAAGATTTTGTCTTGCTGAATTCTGGAATACATACTGTATGTAAATATGTCTTTTTTTTTGTGGTGTGTGTGTTTGTGGTAATATCTGCAGTTTTACTAATACCAGCAATTTTTGACCTTTGTGGGGACATTTCTTCTTGGTCACAGTGAGAAAGGGTCATGTTTAGGTCCTTGTTAAGGGGTAAATATACAGTTTTAACAATAATAAAAAATCATAGAGAAGAAAAATCTATGTGAAAAGTCAATGTCAACATAACAAAGGGGAAATATTGCCTATAAAACATTAATAGCCAACATGTACATGTGTATAAAAAGTCTTAAAATTTGTTATTCCAAGTTAATAAAAAAGAAGAGTGTTGGTTGATTGTTTCTGATTTGTTTATATATAAAAACTAATATATAAGAATTGTATATAAAAATTAACTACTAATACTAATAATACTCTCTGTTCTTTGTTTTTGTTGTTTTGTTGAACACTAAAGAAGATATTTTGAAGAAAGCTGAAAACCTGTAACCACTGACTTCCATAGTAGAAAAAACAAATACACTGGAAGGGAATGGTTACAGGTTTCTTGCTTTCTTTAAAATATCTTCTATTGTGTTCAACAGGAGAAAGAAACTTGTGTATATATAGTTAATTTAAATAAGTGAAAGGTGAGTAAATGATGCCAGAATTCTCTGTTTTGATTAAACTATCACTTTAAAAATAATAGTAATAATAAATATTTTATTAGCCGTAGAAAAGGAAAAGCTATATGTCCTTACTTTAAAGGCATAATTTAAGAAAACATTTCTTTAAACATTATTACGTTTTTATTATTAAAAAAATAGTAACACTGTATTTTGATGGTCCATTTGAGTATTAGTAGACTGTCTGCTTAATATCTGTTGATACTGCTCCTTCAACAGACATTTAACTGACTATAAGAAACTTTGCAAGTACATGTCAACTTAACACTAACCCCATCCCTAACAGTCTACTTATAATCTAATGAGAATTTGTTGATGTGTAGAGACCATCAAAATAAAGTGTGACCAAAAAAATGTATTAACGACGAGATAACTTTGTCGTTTATTTTATGCATTTGTGTATTGTGTACAATAAAACGAAAAAGCAGCAGAAATATAAAGAGTTTTATTAATGCAATGCAACTTTGTTTCAATCATTGCTCTTTTTCTTAATAATTTATATCTTGATTCCAGCTACTCTTAAAGCAAACTATATACAGTATGCACTTCTAAGGGTGCTTTCACACTAGCACTTTTGGGCTGCACCCGGCTTCGTTTGGCGTCAGAGTACTCTACGTTTAGATAGTGTGAACGTGTCTTCTGAATTCGGGTGCGCACCCACGAACCGTACCAGAGTCCGCCTGAAAGAGGTGGTCTGGGGTCCGGTTCACTTCTGGTATGAGTGCAATCGTGCCATATAACGGAAGTGAACCGTCAACAGTACAACAAACTATCATTTTCATAATGCTCAGTTATGTGAGCAGTGTGCGTGTGCGCGTGTGTGCGCATGTGTGCGTGTGTGTGTGTGTCTGTCTGTGTATTATGTACAGTACCTTGGTGACAAGTGGGACTGAGCCAGGGCAAGCACAGTGATAATGTCTGCTTGTCTCCTCCAAAAACAGCTTCTGCAGACATCGTGTGATGTTCTGAACGTTTATAATATTTTTTTGCGGAAGATAGACGCTAGTTGCTCTCTGTATGTCCAAAACCAAAAGATTTAGTAAAAGCAGAATGACTGTGATGTGCAGACGTCTTTCCATTTAGGCGCTTTGCTTTCATGTCTGTCACCTAGCAACAGCCATACACACAACAGCAGCTCGATGACGCAAGCGTAAAGGGGTTCAGAACACAAACCAGCCGAGAAGGTGGCAAGGGGGGACAATCGAACTTGGGTACGGTCCAGGCAATTGAACAAAGTGTGATAGCACCCTAAGAGACAAAAATCTTGAAACATTATTAATATTACAGGTGCAGCGCTACCAAATCAGGTTTTGGTTTCACCATCTGAACTTAGGGAGTACTCACACTAGGTACAGTTGCCTTGAACTGTGCCAAAGCGCGATTGTCCCCCCTCTCCTCTCTCTTGACGGCCTGCGCTCACACTGCTTTTTGCCCTCCAAGCTCTGGCACGCTTGCGTCACTGATGATGCGACTGTTCAGTTGAACAGGAAGAGAAACGCTCTCGTTCAGCACAGTGGACGTTGCTTTAGTTATATCGTTTTGTATTATATTTAGTAATTTGGGATGCAATAACACGGTCAAATATTTTGCCCAACAGATGCACAACTTTTGACGCTTATAAATGTTTATAAAGTCATCGTGCTGCATGTATTAGGAGATTTGCTGAAGGTGCAGCTGACATGCAGTGAGGGGATTGAATCTTTAATAAACTAAGACAGTTTGCGTTCATTGAACAGTAAGAATGATTAATAAATCCATATGAAAATGTCCCTTAAAAGTGACGTCACGTCTTCAGTTTTGGGCTCAGGCACGCTTTGCACTTACACTACAAGTGTAACGCGCCAAAGCCCAACCGAACCATGATCTGGCACACCTCTTCCAACCGAGCCAGGGCCGGCCAACTGAATCGCACCTGGGCCTGATTCGAAGCACTCAAACTTGTCAAACAAACCTGGAAATGCTCCTGGGCACAGTTCGAGTAGCCTAGTGTGAACGTGCCCTTAGTGGCACCATTGCCAGTGCCCTTAACTCTATTCGATTTTAAATTCTTGTACAATATCTGTACTTTTAGCTTACTACTTCATGATGTAAAGCTTTAGGAAGGAACCTTTCAACCCAATTTCACAGGAAAACGAAACTGCTTCACATTTGACTGAATTAGTGGCTACGATCTCATTCATGCATACTGTAAGTGTGCTATTTAAAAAAAAAAAAGAAATGTAAAAAAGTAAGCCTGAAGGCCTGCCCTCAAGTAAACCCCCGGAGCTTGAGCACATTGAACCAAATGTACGAAGATTACACAAATTCATATTCATTCAAATAAGCAACTAATCCACCAAAACATAAAATACTTATGAATTGCCTTAAGACTGTATTGGAGCTTCATGCATACATTTTCATAAAATCACATCATATGAAGTCAAATGAAATCACCATCTTGTGTAATATCTACCCTTTTCTCATGGGATCAGGCTGGCTATTCCAAACATAGTTTTAAACCCAACATCTGTGCTTAAAGATGCTGTAGAAACGAAATTAAAATCTGGATATGCTTAGGAATTGCTGAGTGGTTAGAGTTCAGTACATGGAAATGGCTATACTGTGAGCCTCAAACAACATTGTTTCCTCATTCTCATGTAAATCCTGTCAGTGTAAAGTCCCAGTGAAAAATAGGTCAGTCGAAACCACACAAGCTGTTGTGATGCAAAAGGGATCATTAATATGCATGCCATAACATTTGATTGGCCATAAATGTTTCTAGTTACATTGCAACAATACATTTTTCCTCTTATTTTTAAGTTTGTCTAAGCTTATATCATACTTACTATATATGTGGGACTCTTATTTTGAAAACAGGAGGGACAGGGAGATTAAAGCTTGACACACAATGTCGTTACACTCATAGAAAACAATGTTTTTAATTGTAAAAGATGTGGCGGAGTGTTTCACATCCACATGATGGGCTTTAAGGAGCAGTTCTCAGGCAGTCGTTAGTTCACAGCGCATCAGAATGCAAAATGCTGGATATACAGATTATAAATTTATTCAGAGCCACCCTGAAAATGTGTTAAAGCGTATCTTTTGTCAGTTTAACGTGAATATTGTGAGATTTGCCACATATGCTTGTAATGAGGCATCAAACACATGTAGACTGCCGTGTATAACTGTTCAAAGGTCTTACTGTCTTACTCATTTCACACACCTACACTACGGACAATTTTAGCTTGCCCTATTCACCTGTACCGCATGTCTTTGGACTTGTGGGGGAAACCGGAGCACCCGGAGGAAACCCACGCGAACACGGGGAGAACATGCAAAGTCCACACAGAAATGCCAACTGACCCAGCCGAGGCTCAAACCAGTGACCTTCTTGCTGTGAGGCAACAGCACTGCCTACTGCGCCATCGCGTCGCGTTTGTCCACTGTTCATTGCAAAATACGTTACTCTGATAAAATTTTCTCTACCACTTCAGGTGAAAAGATTGAACAAACCTACTAAATTTGTTGAAATATTTTGTATTTCCGAGTACATCATGCTGTGTGTGTGTGAGAGAGAAAGAGAGTAGGGACTGACGACCTGCAGAGCTCATTAATATACTTGACCCTTCCAAATAAGGTCAAACCTGAGTTTTTGTATTCTATAGGGTAAATTTTGGGATATTAAGTGTATATAAAACTATAAAAAAAAATTTTTTGAACAAAACCTTCTATGTATGTGTATGTATGTATGTATGTATGTATGTATGTATGTATGTATATGTGTATTGACATGTTGTTGTATGTTGACATGGAATTGAACCAGATTTTGATAAAAACCAAACCCAAACAATACAAACATAGCAATAAAACTAAACAAAAAAAATCTGAAAATTTGGTTATGTGTAATAACAATTGAATGACACAAGGAGAAAGGGCTGAACTACTGATACATATTTAATAGTTTATAACAAAGTCTTTTTTTCGTGGTGACAGCTTAAAGACGCCTCTCATATGGAGAATGAAGTCACGTGCATTGCTTCTGTGGGACTTCAAAACGGATCTTTATTTTGTATTTTCAATTTGATTCAAGTCAGGTAATTGGTTGGGCCGTTCTACAGCTTGATTTTTTTTTTTTTTTTTTTTTCTGAAACCATTCGAGAGTTTCCTCGGCTGTGTTTTGGATAATTGTCTTGCTGAAATGTCCATCCTGGTTTCGTCTTCATCATCCTGCTAATGTTGATGTTGGACTGAAGCAGCTAATATTAATTTATACTGATGAAGGGCAGAGGGAAGAACTACTGATAGATTTCAGCTGCTGTCTGGTCTTTCCCTGCGTTTCCCATACGTTCAATACGTTTTATTAGTTCAAGTTCAAGTTCAATTTATTTATATAGCACATTTCCAACTGCCACAAGGCTGCACAAAGTGCTTTACAGAGAGAGAGAGAAAATAAAAAATAAAAATAAATAAAATAAAATAAGATAAATAAACAAACGGTAAGAGCATAAAACAGTAACAGCAATAGGCACATAATAGGAGAAAGCATAAAAGTGTAAAGTATACATGTACATACACACATGTACATTTCCTTCCTCTCTACCCTTCTGCCTAATTAAAAGATGCTACCACAGTTGACTACAGTGACAGGATTAAGAACAAGACCGTTTTGACCCAGGGCTCCAGGACCCAGGACTCTAGCCGAGATACTAACACAGAGTGGTCAATGGTATCGAAGGCTGCAGATAAATCCAGCAAAATTAAGGCCACATGATTACCAGCGTCAGTGAGGAGATAGATGTCATTCAGAACTCTTAATAGGGCGGATTCAGTGCTATGAGCCAGCCTAAAGCCAGATTGAAAAGGCTCAGCGATTATTACACATATCTTTATTTGTAAAGTAATTAGTTTTGGTTTCTTTGCATATATGAATTTCTTTGGCATCCGATGAACATTTCAAGTCAGCAGCACCTTTAGAAATATGTTTTTTGAGAAAAATGGTGACATGTTCAATATTTCTTACCCCCACTGTATATGGCATCTTTAACACAGTTTTAGAACATGTCTTTGGAAGCATGTCATAGTTGGGTTTTCTGATTTGCTCCAGATACCTGTTTGATTAGCTGTGGTTTACTGCTTTTGTTTTGGCAGTGAGCGATGAGTGTTGGATGAGCTCCAGGCTGCGTTGATTAGATTTTGATTGCCATCACCATCAAACATTTTGATAACCCGCCCAGAAGAGCCCGGCAGCTTGGTGAACTCGGCTCACCGTCGAGCGAGCACAGAAAGAGTTTCTCATCTGACTGAATCGCTCTCTGCTTGGCCACACAATCCCAGACTGCTCTGTCTGCACCTGCAATTACTGCGGGTCTGAAGGTTCTTTAATCATGATTTCTGGAGTGACCTCATCAGCACACTCCATCATAAACAAGCCTCATATTTAAATGGCTTCTTTATAACAGTTGACTTTTTCAGCATATCATTCAAAGCCGTGCATGTGCAAGAAGCTCAGACGGTTCATACGGATATGGAGTCATTATATGAGACCTTACACAGTTTAGCAATGTTAAAAACAAGTCTGAATTATTCAAGAAACCAATTGGAAGTTTTATTTATTTTATTTATTTTTTATTTATTTTCTTTCTTTTTTTAGTATCTTTTCTAATTGATTATTTATTATTTTGAGGTTGTCAGTGTTTATTTATTTATCATTAATTATTAGTATTTCTTTTATTGTAAGATATCACTATTTATTAATTGACATATTGTGTATCATCACGTTATTTATTAAATAATTGATTATAATACATTAATTGTACACTATTACAGTCCTTTATGTCTTTGTATATTTGCATATTTATTTATTTTTTGTTTGTTTGTATGCTTGTTTTTTGCTTTATTTTCATTAATTGATTTAATATTTATTTATATTCATAAGTTATGTATATATATTTTATATTCATATATTAATGTACATATATACTTATTTTAAGTTATCAGCATTAATTTATTTCTATTTTAAAATTAATTCTTAAGCAGTATAAATAAATAAATAAATATAATTTTTTTCTTTCATTAACTTTTGATATATATATATATTTATTTATTTATCTATTTATTTATTTGTTAGTCTCTTTATTTTAAGCTGTTATCAATATGTATATAAATATGTATATATGTATGCGTTGGCACGAGGCGGCAGGTGGAGTGCCTTAGTGTCCCACCAGTGACGATATACAGCCACATCACACTGCTATGAGTGAGATAATAAAAAAGAAATTCAAACATGGAGGGTCTTTTTTTTTAAACAACCCTTTTGTTAAGGAACTACTTTCTACCGCCATTTTTTCACATTTGCAGCTGATGTCAGAACAGCAGAAGTCCTTACTAATTGACCAACGTCACTTTAGAGCTAGTGTTTGAATGATTCTCTAGCGTAATGTCTAAAGTGATGACAAAACAGGGGATTTTGCTCACATTTTAAGATTATAAGGCTGAGTTGCTTGAAATGACATCAGTCTACAGAGATATCTCCCTACAGTATTACATTCTATTACAGTCCACAGTATTTCTCTGTTCCAATCAGAAGATCACAATAATTAACTCCGAAAAAAGCAACGCAATCACTACCAGATTGCTGTTGTGTTTTGCGATAAGGGAAAGCGCTAAACACATGCGGGCATTTCTTCTTTCTTTCTGCCAACACAACACATATTCCTGATATGCGAGTTGCTGCATGTGGGCGGAGTAATACACAAGGGTGAAGGGTGAAGAGGCGGTACGAGTGTGGTTACTGGCAGAATATCGCACGGCTATCAACCAATCAGATTTAAGAACCATTATCCATTTCTTTTTTCATTCACTTTTAATATTTATTTATCATATTATATCAATTAGTTTTACAAATCTATTTATTTTAAGGTGTTATCAATGTTTTTATATTTTAAATTGTTAGTTAGTTAGTTAGTTAGTTAGTTAGTTGGAAAGCAACCAATTAGTACAACCACTAACAACTATCTAGCATTGTGTTGCGCTGGCAAACACCACTGACAAAAGCAAAATTCCACTTTTTTTTGTTTGCCATTCTGTACTGCATATTAAATGCACAGTATTGCAGAAGCACTCTGTTATGTCACCGAAGTGAAAGCAGCGTAGTAAATAAACATTACATTACACACATCATTAGTGCGATAGGCTGTCATTATATGACTGAGCGTCAGGTGAGGTGTCAAACTCTAATTCCCCCACTCTGCTAGATCAGCACTATGTAATTTCATTAGATAATTATAGCGCTCGAGAGCTTAACTATGACATACTGCATGCAGCACTCGGGCAGCTGCTTTACATGTCGCCCCAACATGATGCTGCAATGCCTTTGGTGACGGTTTAGCACAGTTAGCCAAATTTGCCCATGAATGGAGCACCTGGACAAAAGACTTTACCACTTTAACGGTAAACATGGCCACAGCAAACAAACAGACACACTGGAGCTGAAATATGCAGAGTTCTGCATTAATGTTGGTGATTAATTGATAAATGAGCAAAGATATTTTTGGTTCAAAATATTAACAAAAAGTAAAGACATTTGAATGAGTGGGTGCTTTTTTCTTAATTAATTAAATAATTTATTTTACAATTTGTAGTGTCGAATTACTGTTTTGTAGACTTTCTGACCCCAAGTCTACGTATATTCTGCATTTCTCCAGCTGATTTTTTTTATTTTTTTATTTTTTTTATTTAATTTTTTAATTTATTTTATTATTATTTTTATTTAAATATTTTTATTTTATTTTTTATAATTTTTTTTATTTTATTTTTCATTTATTTTTGTATTATATTTTTTATTTATACATTTTTATTTTGACCACTTGCATCATCATCCTAACACACAGAAACACATCCACCTCTAGACTGATTCATAAAGCCTATAGATGACTGGAATTTCAGTTGAATGGTTCCAGTTTGGGCGACACGGTGGCTCAGGGGTTAGCACTGGGTCAGTTGGCATTTCTGTGTGGTTTGCTTGTTCTCCCCTTGTTGGCGTGGGTTTCCTCCCACAGTCCAAAGACATGCGCTATAGGTGAATTGAATAAGCTAAATTGGTTGTAGTGTATGTGTGTGAATGAGTGTGTATGGATGTTTCCCAGTACTGGGTTGCAGCTGGAAGGGCATCCGTGGTTTGTTGGCAGTTCATTCCACTGTGGCGACCGCTGATTAATAAAGGGACTAAGCCGATAAGAAAAATAAAGAATGAATTTGTAGGTATGTAAGTAATGTCAAATTGCTGTTTTGGAGACTTTCTGACCCCAAGACCCACGTATCTTCTGCATTTCTTTTGCCGTGATTCCTGTGAAATGTTTTTTTTTTTCATTTATATCTTTTTATTTTGACCGCTTGTATCATCATCCTAACAGACTTAAAACACATCCACCTCTAGACTAATTCAGAAAACCTACAGATGACTGAAATTATCAATACTATCTGGATGCAGCCTTGACGATGCAAGCTGAGACTGCATATCTCAGCGATGCAATGTCAGACACAATGCACTCAATGGAGCTAGTGACATCACTGTGAGGGGTGGGGTTAGGTGAGCGCATTAAAAAGCATTGGACGGAGCTCAGATTGCACTGCACCAGGTCTGCATCCAGACCCCTCTTGGAATTTCAGTGGAATATTTCCAGTTTATGAATTATTTAAATTATTTTTCTAAATTATTATCATTATCTTAAAGCCACTTCCTATTTTGTGACTCTCAACAAACTTTTCCTGCAGTCACAGCACTGTTCTTCAGTTTTACTCATTTTGATGAAGGGTTTCTTTTGTGTTTCCTCATATTTAGAGCCTGTGGTTGAAGGGTTTCCAGTTCCTACTCGCCCAGGTGAACTTAAAAATGTCAGTGGGAAAATACTTTTGTTGTTAATGTAAAACTATTTGCTCATATCAATTCATAGGGGTGCAAATAATTGAGATACATAGATTTAGCAAGATTTAAAATGTGCTGTGTGCAGTTGTGCTAATTTAATGTACGCACCAGACTGGAATATTGCATAAAATTATAGGTGGGCATAGATTAATTTTTTAAATCTAGATTAATCTCAAAATTAATCTGGATTAAAATGGCTCATTTGAATTCTGCTGAGGGCATTCAGAATATGTGTGCTACCCAAATAATAAGTCTTTGAGAACGGGTTTCTCAAGCCAGGTGGCACGTTAGACCAGGGGCTCATCTGCAGTTTCCAAAATGCATCACAAACTGCTTGAGAAACTGTTCTACTATGATAATTGGTGATGAAAATAAATGATGTTCAATAAGATGTGCTTGTGTTTACTAACTGTTTATTCAGTTAAACATGAATTTTGAACTGTAGACCTACATAAGCTCTAAACAGCGATTTCATACTTGCTTTTGATGTACGTACATGCAGAAAATGCTGCTTCACAAAGGCAAGTTCACAAAGCCCTGACGGTCTCAAGCATTGAGTATGTTTACATGGGCAACAATACTTTAATACGATTTTAATATGATTAAAACAATACTCTGATTAAGAGTCTACCATGTAAACAGCGATTTTTAATTATCTTAATGCGACTAAAGTCATAACTGAACTAAACAGAAATGGAATTAAGACGTGGAGTATGCAGATATTAGTGGCATTATTGACAAACTATTACCGTCATGTGGGACTTTTCGCCATATTTTCCGACAAATACACACACACACGCACACACCGCGAAATGCGGAAGTTTTTTTTCTTTCCATTTGGCGTGCGTTATTAAATTCCATAACACTCTCACCAGTCCTCACTCATTATTTGCGTCTAACACCCCAGTTTGTCACAGGGGCATGAAAGAAATGTTCATGAGTTAAAGTGAAACTGCCGAACTGCAGTTAAAGTCAGGCATCCTGCTGATTTGATTCAGAAGGGGACTTTTTTGTCAGACGGCTCACCGGCCACTTATACATCCGCGCTAAAATATCAAGGTGAAAGTCATCATAGCTTGCGTAAAATAGACCCAGCTCCCAACCCAACTTAGAGAATAGATTAACGCCGATATTTTTTTATCGCGTGATAAGAGTCTCGCGTTAACTCGGCATGTTAACGCCGATAACGGCCCACCACTACATAAAAAATTTGCAAATAAAACACAATTTCAGAAAGAGCAACACTCTCACTTCCTGGTAAACTGGCACCAAATATAAAAAAATGACCTCTCAAAACAGTTCTAGAGCTTATAAACAAACAAACAAAAAAAAATGTAAAGCAAAACACCAAAAAAACAGTTCGCACAGGCTAACCAAAATTGCACAATAGAAGATTGGAAAAATGTTGCCTGGTCTGATAAGTCTCGATTTCTGCTGTGACATTTGGATGGTACGTCTGAGCTCCATTCATACTTTTCATATTCATACTGTATAGAACATACTTTTCTAACGGTCGAGTAGTAAATTCAAATACAAATGCAGCAATTTTGGACACAGCCAATATATTTAATTTTGAGAAACATTTAAAATATTTTTGGGCAGTAAACATGTCAGGCTAAATAATTCAAATAAATCATTGACTTCTGCTGTCTTTATTAGTTTAAAAAACAAAGTTTTCTTTACAATTTAAAATGGCATCTTTGGAGAATGGCATCTTTCCTGCTGTAGATACTGTTGTCCTAAAAAAACAAACAAATCTTACACATACCATAGGAATGGTATAACAGAAAATTTTGGTGGTTTTAAAACCTTGACTTTTCCAAACCGCGGTAAACCTTGAAAATGTTATCGCATGCCTATAGACTAATTACCATGTTTGTAAACATTCAGGATGTGCGCGCAGGGAGGTGGCAGAAAAAAACCGGGAGCGCTAGCATTTACAGCGAGGGAATGACATCCGATGCGGTACAGAGTTTGTTGTTGTCTTAGAAATACGTTATATTGATTACATATTATATATTATTATTTACATAATGCTTTCAGCGTATCATGACAGCTTGTCACCCAGTGATAAGCACAGTGATTCGGCAAAATTAACGTTAAAATGAGCGGCGTTCGTCTGACAGGTCCATTTGCGATACCACCCCCCCAATGGATATTGGATAAGACGAAATGACCAAGCATCCAGCCCCAAATATACAATCTCATTGAAGCTCCAAGTGATTTTACAAGAGAGAAGTTAAAGGCCTACAAGGCTTTAGATGCCAACAAAAAGCTAACGTTATACAAGGCCTGGGTAATCATCAACAAGCAAAACAACTGCATTCTGACAGCGAACTACTCCTGTACGGCATACATAGAGATGAAGTTGGTTTTATATTTGCACATTCTGACTTTCTCCTTAATAATATAATTTCATAAAAGTATTTTTTGCAAACTCTAAATAGCGAAATCATATTAGCAGCCAATGACTATCAAAGTACAACATTGTTCACAGTCAAACAAACAGTGTTCATGTTGTTTTCAAGTCACACTTGAAGGTTATTTCAGACCGAATATTCAAAGTGTCGTGGTAAACAATATAGGGAGTGTGTCACAAGTTGTCACTGAATGAATGTGTGAATATAAAACCAACTTTAATAACTTACACTTTCACGTTTCTTTCACGTTTCACGAGCATTTCTAATTAGGTCGTCACTTCATTCAGCTCCCTTTTAGCCAAAGACGTCTGCAGTTGGCATTAAAGCAGTGTGGTGTCAAATTTGGCATCCTATCACACAACACGACCTGTTTGCTATTGCAGCTGGTCTTTTTTTGCAACCGGGGACCCGTGTAACGTCATGTGTGACGTAGGTTGGTAATTATACTGTAGTATAATAATATATTGCCGATATTTTGATGTATATTGTTGTAATATTGCAGCTATGTGTATCGATATTTCCCCCACTCCTATAATACATAGGAAATAATACAATGGGATAACACAATGGCCTACTGGTTCCACCATTCTTCAAAACATCTTCCTTTGTGTTCAACAAAAGAAAGAAACTGAGTAAATGATGATGCAGTTTTAATTTTTGGATGAATTACGACATTTTGTTCATCGCTTTCTTTGTTCATATTTACAGAGTGTGCCAATATTAGTTAAACACACTATAGATTTCTCGAGGGACGTGTCGAAACCTTGCCGACAATCACGAGCTGTCAGAAATGCTTATGAGCGCACGAAAATAACCCCTCACAAAGGGGCTTTAAAAACCTCAGAAAACAAAATAACACCTCCACGCCTCCCTCGCTCGCTCCCTCCCTCTTCCTGCTCTTTCTAGTTGCATCTACATTTTCCATGGCTGCGGGCCGAGCTGCTGAGAGAGCTGTTCCTTCAGGCCGCGGTGTATTTAGAAATGAGAGCGTCCAGGCTCCCTGCGCCAAACACAGGCCTCTCAGTTCTGGGCTGAGGCTTGGCAAGAGGACCTGACCAGAGAGACCAGAGAGCCAAAAAACTCCCCACAGCATGAGAGAGCAGGCCAAAGAATGAGCCGTGTGTGATTGTGTGTGTGTGTGTGCGTATTTGTGTGCATATTAGGACACAAATTTAAATGTGTGTCTGCGCCTGTGTTTGTACGTGTGTTTGTGTGAGTGTGTGTGAAAGTTTTTGAGTGTGTGTATTTGTGTGCATATTAGGACACAAATTTGCATCATTTTGTGTGTGTGTCTTGGTGCTCCCTATGGCCAGTCCGCCCCTGCTTGTGTGAGTGTTTGAGTGCTTGTGTGTATTTAGGAGTGTATTTATGTGTGGGTGTATGCATGTTTGTGTGTGGGCATGTGTGTGTTTTTTGTGATGTATCAGAAAACAAATTTGTGTGCGTGCGTGCGTAAGTGTGTCTGTGTGTGAATGTACCTGTCAGTGTGCATGCATGTGTATGTGCGTGAGTGTATATGTGTGTGCGTGTGTACGGGAATCTACCTTGAGGCAAGAGCTTCATGAAGGTGTGTCAAACTGCAGAACCTGTCTGTCCTTCATCTGCTGTGTGTGTGTGTGTGTGTGTGAGCTTTGCTTGTCCGGCTGATCTGCATTTGGAAAGAGTGACTGAATTAATAGTTTAAGTCTCTGACCGGTATACTTTACTGTGGAAGAATCATAATTGTCCCGAATAATACTTGTAGTTGTACGTAAATGCATTCCTGGGATATTCGGCCAGTTGCGAGGCGTTCCTTCCCATTTTTTAAAGAGTGTGTCTGGTTTGTTTGGTTTCCAAGATTTATTTGTTTACCGACTGATTGAAAGTCGTATTGTTATTATTTTATTACTCAAAATTAAGCCCTTTCTCTATATCTAAGCTTTATTTGAGCATTTATTCAAGTAGTTTTTATTTATTTTTTGTTGTCAAATAGGGGCGATGCGGTGGCACAGTAGGTAGTGCTGTCGCCTCACAACAAGAAGGTTGCTGGTTCGAGCCTCGGCTGGTTCAGTTGGCGTTTCTGTTTGGAGTTTGCATGTTCTCCCCACGTTCGCGTGGGTTTCCTCAAGGTGCTCCGGTTTCCCCCACATGTCCAAAGACATGCGGTACAGGTGAATTGGGTAAGCTAAAATTGTACCTGGTGTATGTGTGTGAATGAGTGTGTATGGGTTTCCCAGTGATGGGTTGCAGCTGGAAGGGCATCCACTGCGTAAAACATATGCTGGATAAGTTGGCGGTTCATTCCGCTGTGGCGACCCCGAATAATTAAAGGGACTAAGCCGAAAAGAAAATGAATGAATGAATGACATTAAACATTCATTCATTGATTCATTTTCTTTTAGGCTTAGTCCCTTGACATTAAACATCACATGATTAAAAAACAGTTTTTTTGTTGTTGTTTTTTTATGTTTTTAGGTTTCTGTTTGGTTGTTCTGTTCTAATTAGTGTGTATATTTATTGTAGAATCATTAACTTTGTTTTTATCCTTTAGTATTCATCAGATTTGTCTTTATTTTAAGTTAGGTCTTCGTTCGTTCGTTTGTTCCAGCTAGCTTAAGTTTTACAGTATTATTAACATTTTGTTATTCTTACTTGTGTATTTGTGATTTATATTTATATTATAAATTAACTTGATTTTTGTTTACTATAAATAATTAATTCATTTTATTTTTTCAAAATCTTGATCAATAGTTACAAATTATTAGTTGTTAATAATTGTTATCGGTAGCATTCTTTTTGTTCTTTTTATTTTTATTTCAGCTGCTTCTCAGTATTTGCTCATTAAAAACAATTAACAAATTTTGGGATTATTTTGTTTATTGTAAATTGATTACTTTTTTATAAAGTTGTTTACTGTGTTTGTTTAATAGATTTACTATTTTTATTTGTTTATTCTTAGTGCTTATGAGTATTTCTTTTTTATTATAAAATTATTAGCGTTACATTTTTTTAAGTTGTTCTATGGGGATATCTGTTTTTATTTGTTAATGGTAATATATTAATATTAGCTATATAATATAATCTTCTTTTTTAGTTTAATTCTTAGTCTTTCTTAAAAATTTGTTTATATATTTGTAGCTTTCTGTCTAAAATCTTTATTCTGTATCAAATTTTCTTGTTGCGATTTAATTGTTGAAGCTTTTATCACAGTATTATCACGATGTTGGCCTAAACTGCAAAAATGGTTACTTTAACAGGTATAATAACAAAAAAAGGGTGTTTTGATTTATTGTATATACATGTTCAGAGTACACAAATATTTCAACCAAATTCAATCGCAAAAGGATTATAAAGTATAATGGGTAATGCTTTCAGTAAAGTCTCATTAGTAAACGTTAGTTAACGGATTAAAATCAACAGTGAGAAAGACAGATTTATTACAGTATCTATGTTAATATTAATTTATACAGTGCATCCGGAAAGTGCTTCACTTGACATAGCGCTTCACTTTTTCCACATTTTTTTCACAACAACTCTGTGTATGTTCTTGAGTGGCCCAGCCAGAGACCAGACCTAAATTCTATTGAACATCTCTGGAGAGATCTGAAAATGGCTGTACACCGTCGCTTCCCATCCAACCTGATAGAGCTTGAGAGGTGCTGCAAAGAAGAATGGGCAAAAATTCCCAAAGACAGGTGTACCAAGCTTGTGGCATCATATTCAAAAAGACTTGAGGCTGTAATTGCTGCCAAAGGTGCATCAACAAAGCATTGAGCAAAAACTGTGAATACTTATGTACAGTTGAAGTCAGAATTATTAGCCCCCCTTTGATTTTTGTATTTTCTTTTTTAAATATTTCCCAAATTATGTTTAACACAAGGAAATTTTCACAGTATGTCTGATAATATTTTTTCTTCTGGAGAAAATCTTATTTGTTTTATTTTGGCTAGAATGAAAGCAGTTTTTAATTTTTTAAAAACTATTTTAAGGTCAAAATTATTAGCCCCTTTAAGCTATATTTTTTTGTATAGTCTACAGAACAAACCATCATTATACAATAACTTGCCTAATTACCCTAACCTGCCTAGTTAACCGGTCCCACTTTATATTGTCGCTTATACCTGTGAACTTACATGGTAGTTAGATGTGTAAGTAGTATGTAACTACAGTGTATGTACACACTGGTACAGAGTATTTACTTGTGTATACTGGTGTAACTACACTCATGTAACAACCCACTGAATAGTATGTGTAAGTACAAATGTGTAACAGGACATTGATAACAACACTAAGAAAGTACACATCTGTAACAAGAATTATGTAAGTGCATTGTGTAACAACAATATGTACTTGCAGATGTTTTCCCACTTCCACACCTGTTTGCAGATCATGTACTTGTGAACACTGTATGGCAGAACTAATGCTGCATTAGAAGGTTTCACCTTGTGATACCAGTGTACTTACATGGTAACTCCACAGGAACTGTCCACTTAATATAAAGTGTAAAATGGTCACAAATTACTGTTCATACAGTCATTCATTTTCTTTTCAGCTTAGATGGGTTGCAGCTGGAAGGGCATTCACTGTGTAAAACATATGCTGAATAAGTTGGCGGTTCATTCTGCTGTGGCGACCCCAGATTAATAAAGCGACTAGGCCGAAACGAAAATGAATTTTATTTTAAACTTTATATTGTGGACTGTTCCTGTGGAGTTACCATGTAACTACACTGTTATTAAAGTGTTGCATAGAAGATATTTCTACAAGTTACACAGTAATTTGTGACCATTTTACACTTTATATTAAGTGGACAGTTCCTGTGGAGTTACCATGTAAGTACACTGGTATCACAAGGTGAAACCTTCTAATGCAGTGTTAGTTCTGCCATACAGTGTTCACAAGTGCATGATCTGCAAACAGGTGTGGAAGTGGAAAAACATCTGCAAGTACATATTGTTGTTATAATTAATTGCTAATAATTTTGACTTTAACTGTACATGTGATTTTTCAGGTTTTTTATTTTTAATAAATTAGCAACAATTTCCAAAAATCTTTTTTCACCTTGTCATTATGGGGGATTGTGTGTAGAATGTTGAGGAAATAAATAAATTTAATCCATTTTGGAATAAGGCTACAACATAAAAAATGTGGAAAAAGTGAAGCGCTATGAATACTTTCCCGGATGTATTGTCAATACAACTGAATTTCATTAGTTATTAACTCAATTTAATAAAACAAGTATGACTTATAATCAGATTATGACTGATTTTAACGTGTTATTAGACATTAAGAAAGTATTTCCTTTTTTCAGAATGTAAGCCAGATTAATATTTTAAATATTTATATTTACCTTGAAAAGATTACTCTTTAATTAGGTCCTCATTGATCAGGAAAACAATTATATAAGATATGACCCCATTTTATTGATTATGGTGACCATATATTAAGTAATGCCCTACTAATATATATATATATATTTTACTTATTTAATTTATCCCTTTCTCTTAAATTTTTATTTGTGTGTATATATAAATAAATAAAAATAAATAACTATTTAAATATAAATAAATAAATATATTATTATTACTATTGTTATTATATTATGTTTTCACTGTTGGAAAGTGTCTACGTGCATTTATATATTTACTTATTTATTTTTCGTTTTTTATTGTTTTCTTTATTATTATTATTATTGTATTTTTATTGTATGCTTTATTCTAGGTGAGGGGAGTGGGATTTATAAATGTTTGTACTTGAAAAATCATTAAAATATTAAAATAAAACCTAAATATTTTAAATATTAAGTTAAACAATTAAGGTTTGAAAACCACTGCATACACAGTGAGACTATTCTTAAAAAGCGCATGTTTAAATAATTATGTACTGTATTCTGAAGCCTCCACAAAATCAATATTGTGCGTTTTCATCATCACGATGTATTAAATTATTCAATATCAGCATATGTTAAAATTAGTACCTATTACTGTGCAAAAATCACAAAGAGCTCAGTTTGACGTGTACTCAAACACATGCTGGGATTTCAGTCATCAGTCATTCCCCTCAGTGTTTTTGTCTCTATGCGAGCTATCATGTTTGCAGTGTGCGTCAGGCTGTTGTGGTTTCTCAGTTTCTGTCGTTTCATCACGGCTTGTCCTGATATGCAGGGCTCTGGTTGTTGTAAAGCTGGAGGAGGCCCAGATGTGCGCAGATCTGACCATCCGCACAGGAAGAGGAGAGGGCTGCTGCTTTAATGACTTGCAGACGTCGGGCTGACAGTGAGGTCATTACACTGGGTGACAGTGTGTCGCGCTCGGCCTGATGGGGAATATCCTGCAGACAATCTAGTGCAGGAATGCCCAAACTTTTTTTTTAATAAAGGGCCAACAAATAAACTTGATTGAGGGTGGTGGGCCGGAGGTAAATACACCAAACCGTAAAGTTGTCAATGTAATTTCCTAATTTATTACTATAATTTATTATATAATTTAATTAATACTATAATTTATTATATGTAAAATACTTTAATTGTATTAATAACTATACATTTTTGTACATTTTATAATGAACATCATACAATAAAAAACATGAACAATCCCATTTAGAATTATTAGCCCCCCTGTTTATTTTTTCCCCCAATTTCTGTTTAATAGAGAGAAGATTTTTTCAACACGTTTCTAAACATAATAGTTTTAATAACTCATTTCTAATAACTGATTTATTTTATCTTTGCCATGATGACAGTAAATAATATTTTACTAGATATTTTTCAAGACGCTTTTATACAGCGTAAAGTGACATTTAAAGGCTTAACTAGGTTAATTAGGTTAACTAGGCAGGTTAGGGTAATCAGGCAAGTTATTGTATAACGATGGTTTGTTCTGTAGACAGTCGAAAAAAAATTTAGCTTAAAGGGGCTAATAATTTTGTCCTTAAAATGGTTTTTAAAAAATTTAAAACTGCTTTTATTCTAGCCGAAATAAAACAAATAAGACTTTCTCCAGACGAAAAAATATTATCAGACATACTGTGAAAATTTCCTCGCTCTGTTAAACATCATTTGGGAAATATTTAAAAAAAGAAAAAAAAATTTCAAGGGGGCTAATAATTCTGACTTCAACTGTGTATATGTGTATATATATAAGCACAAGAACAAGTTCGTTCTAGTTCCGTGTGTATCAGGAATGGATAAATACAATTTAAGGACTGACTCCACTTGTCAAAATTAAAGCTCTGTAAGATGTTTGTAGATCTGTCTGTAGATCCACTGTGTGATAGATGCAGTTAAACTCTGGCATCGCTTGGTCACATATTTTGGACCTAAACTAGTTAATTATTGTATTTTGGTTTTTCAGTTAATATCAGAAGTAGTGGGAAAACAAATTTACCCCGGGCCTATATTTTAACTATATTTTATGTCAGTGATGACGCAGAACTTTCTAAAAATCAACGTGCAGTGATTAGATTTATAGCCCTTTTGGCACATAGATCGATTTTACTGAATTGGAAATGAAAAGATTCTCCCTGCTACTTCACATTGATTACTTGAGAAGCTCGGACTTTCCCTTAAAAATAAAACTAAGAATTTCTATGTAATATGGAATCCATTTATTGAGTATTTTAACAAGAGAGGAGTGATTGAACCCTAGTAGAAACACCTCAAATCCTTCCCTCATTTTTTTTCTTCTTTCCTATATGTACTGTATATGGCAAAGCTGAAATTTTAGCAGCTATCACTTTAGTCTTCATTGATACATAATCCTTCTGAAAGCATAAAAATATAAATATCATCTGCCCTTCAAGATGTGTAAGATTTGTCAGTACAATAGAAGCCAGTAACTCAAAAAAGTTGATTTAAAATACTAATCACGGTATTGAAGACCATACTTGGAGACGTACACTATTGCTTTGTGTGGTCATGCTACATTCTCTGTGGCCTACGACACAGTGTGCATGATTCTTTAGACACATGGGAATGACATTAGGGCTCTATACCTTCACCACAATGTCAGTCAGCTGTTAGAAGAACAACAAAAAAAGCTGAATATCCTCCCCGGGTACTGCATGTCTGAGCCACAAAATGCGAAACCACCAAGACATAGAAACAAATACAAATAGATGGGCTTGATTTGGTCTTTGTCTGTCCAGTGCTCGAGTCATCGGCCTGCCAAGCTGAGCATCTACATTTGGTTTGGCCGTTCTTGACTGAGAAAACCACAGGAAAAGGAAATGTAAAGCCCTCTGAAGGCTCGAAAAACATTGGCTTGAATAAAAATGGCTGTAAAAATGGAAACACAGTTTAAACTAACATTTAAAAGTTTTAACATTCAGACAGGCTGCCTTTTTTTTTTTTTTTTTTGGATAGTCTGTCCTCTTTTTACATTTTACGTTAAGTTGACTGTTCAAAAGGAAAACTGTCATCATTTACTCAGCCTTTCTGATATCCACTTTACTTTATTTTCTCCATTGGAACACAAATACTGTTATTTATAACGCAATATCCAAGCTGCCCCCTTTTTCCATTTAAGTGAATGTGGATACATCTGAAAGGGTAATATCTCAGGCCTGTAGCCACTGGGGTTCGGGTGGTTTGAAAGACCCAACCCTCACTGACAAAGGTCCAGAATTTGTCCCATACATGAGCTCATTTGTCATATTCTATGCTAGGGGTGTCAAAATTAATCGTTTCTTCGGTGCACCACTATGCAGACGCGGACAATTTGGTATCGGTTCAGTAATAATCATAACCGGTTATTATATAATGACGTCATTTATCTCACATGCGCTATGTCGCCGTAGCTTACTATGGCGAGTGACGCGAGCGACGAGCGCGAGTACAACGCTCTAACTACGTAAAAACTCTGAAACTGTGCACAGTTTCACTGCGTGTGTGTTTGCTGAACACTGTTTCACTGACACTTACAGCAGAAGCCCCTATTTCACGGCGATTAAGAGAATGAAAGTAATCTCCATTTCTCTCTCACTGTGGCCCATGAGTCCAGCTGTGAAGAGCACCAGCGTGTAAGAGCCAATCGCAGCCCTTTCTGTTGAGCGCGTGACCGATCAAAGGGGTGTAAGAAAGAACTTGATAGTTAGTAGACAAGGCTCAGAAAGCGAGCGGGATATTAATATTTGTTTATTTGCTATAAATGCTCGTGTTGCTTAAAGGTACAGTTTATATATCTGAAGATAGAGGTAAAGTTGGTTTTATATTGGGATATTCAGACGTTCTCCTTAATAATATAATTTCAGAAAAGTATTATTTGCAAATTCTAAATAGGGAAATCATATTAGCAGCCAATGACTATCAAAGTACAACATTGTTCACAGTCAATTAGATAGTGTTAATGTTGTTTGTTACTTGCACGCTAATTCCAATCGAATATTCAAAGTAACATGGTAAACAATATAGAGACTTCTAAATGAACGAATGTGTGAATATAAAACCAACTTTACCTTTATTCTGACTGTTGGTATTAAAGGACAAAATTGTTTTACAAATAGTATATAAATATATTTATACATGTTAATACAAGAATTGCTGTGCTGTGAAGAAAATATAAAACTGTGTATGGAAAGAATCGTCAATGCACCGAGATCTCGAATTGAACCGAATTGATGGCATGATAATCGTAACCGAACCGTGAGACCAGTGTAGGTTCACACCTCTATTCTATGCCATCGTTCATTCATTTATTTTCTTTTCGGCTTAGTCCCTTTATTAATCTGGGGTCACCACAGCGGAATGAACTGCCGACTTATCCAACATATGTTTCCTGCAGCAGATACCCTTCCATCTGCAACCCATCAGTGGGAAACACCCACACACTCATTCACACTCATACACTACGGACAATTTTAGCTTATCCAATTCACCTATAGCGCATGTCTTTGGACTTGTGGGAGAAACCGGAGCACCTGGAGGAAACCCGGAGAACATGCAAACTCCACACAGAAATGCCAACTGACCCAGCCAAGGCTCGAACCAGCGACCTTCTTGCTGTGAGGCGACAGCGCTACCCACTGCGCCACCGCGTCGCATCTATGCCATCATAAATGGTGAAAATAATCTATTGAAAAAGGCTTTAAAACCAAGAAGAATTCTCGGCTGTCACTTTATGACTTCAGCTAATCAGTTTTGGCCAATGCAAACATATTATTCATGAGTCCAACATCCAGCTGTACAAGAAAACATACAATCTGATGTAAGAGATGTCATCCTCCAGGTGCTCCGGTTTCTCCCACAAGTCCAAAGACATGCGCTATAGATGAATTGGATAAGCTAAAATTGTCCGTAGTGTATGAGTTTTACTTTATTTTGAATCTTGGACCTTGAATCTTGGATAAAAAGGTGTGAAGCACCAGAAGTGGCCCATATTAAAATAAATTGGAATACTAATTTGACTATTGTTGTTATCATTGAATTTTCAAATGTACTTTTTTACAAGGCTACAAAAATTGTGAAGCTCTACATTATTATTATTATTATTATTATTATTATTATTATTATTATTATTATTATTATTATTATTATTATTATTATTATTATTATTATTATTATTATTCATTCATTCATTTTCTTTTTCGGCTTAGTCCCTTTATTAATCCAACTTATCCAGTCAAGCTAATCCAGCTAAAAAATAGTGCTTAATAGTGTCACTGAAATGCAGTATTTAAATCTCTCACAATTAAACAGAAAATGAGGCGTATAACTGCAAAAAGAACCACCCCTTTCAACAGGCTGGCTACAGGCCTGTATCTCAGTATTTTTGGTGTATATATTTATATAATTGACTCTTTTTGAGTGATTGAATCATTCACTCATCTTGTTTAAAATGGCTGATTCTTTTAGAAAGTCTTTATTAATGGATCATTGAATCATTTACTCACCTGATTCGTGCAAAAACAGATTCATTCAATAACTGCAGAGATGTCTAAAATATTATTAAAAAAAATATATATTATTATAAAGAATAAAGGGTACTAAACCGAAAGAAAATGAATGAAAATGTCAGTATTGTGTCTAAAAAGTTACCCTATATAAACTTCTTGTTTGTTGAATTGTTACAATCATTATTACATCTGTGATCAGACTTCTAGTATTATTCATTCATTTATTTATTCATTCATTTTCCTTTGGCATAGTCTCTATTTCAGAGGTCGCCACAGTAGAATGAACCACCAAATACTCCAGCATATGTTTTACACAGCGGATGCCCTTCCAGCAGCATCCCAGTACTGGGAAACACCCATACACACTTATTCACACGCACACTCATACACTATGGACAATTTAGCTTATTCAATTCTCCTGTACCGCATGTCTTTGGACTGTGGGGGAAACCAGAGCACCCAGAGGAAACCTACGCCAACACAAGGAGAACATGCAAACTCTACACAGAAATGCCAACTGGTCCAGCCACCTGATGAGCCACCGTGCTTCCCATTTTAACACTTTAGTTTACGCTAAATGTAACCAACATGAAATCATGACTCATGTATTACTATGTCATGATGACTTTACTTGAAGGGGTACATTAAGTTCTAAGCAAAATCTAAAATGACTTCAAGTATCCCTCCGATACACGTGCACATGTTAAGTGCCATAAAAAAAGTACAAACTGAGAAACTCTTACATACACACACATGCACACACACAGTCTGACCGTTCCTCTGTCATATGGAGTCTCGTGGGTGGCGCTGGATAAGCCGAGCGCTCTGGAAATAGCTCAGGAGCAACCCCTCTGTTTCTCCAAGCCAGATTTCCTTTTCTGAGGTCAGAGCAAGGGCTGGAAGTGCTGTGCTGCAAACCTCCAGTCGCCATGGCCGAACCGCAGCGGCTTCTCTCACAGCACTTCAAGGGCCCGGTGGCGGTGACCAGATGGCCCACCTCGCTGGAGCATCCACACACTCCACACGCACTCGCCGAGATGGTTAGACACACTCAATATAGCTGCGAACATATTTACATGTGTTAAAGTCACCATGAGATCTAAACTGACGATTCTAATTTGGAATCTGGAATCCTCTACAGGGATTTCAAAGTCAGATTTAAGCACTTTCCAGATGCATTTTTAAACTTTGTCAGTACTTTACAGTCACTAGTTAACACACGCAATGCATTTTTTTTTCAACACATCCCATAAGTTCTAAAATATTAACCTCTACCAAATGGTAGATATGTCGGTTTATTGTAAAAGTACCAGAATAAATACATGTATGAAAAATCTGCAGGGCGTCACGGTGGCGCATTGGGAAGCACAATCGCCTCACAGCAAGAAGTTCGCTGGTTCGAGCCCCGGCTGGGATCAGTTGGCATTTCTGTGTGGAGTTTGCATGTTCTTCCCGTGTTCGCGTGGGTTTCCTCTGGGTACTCGGGTTTCCCCCACAGTCCAAAGACATGCACTATATTGTCATGCACTAAATTGTCCGTAGTGTATGTGTGTGAATGAGCGTGTATAGGTGTTTCCCTGTGTTGGGTTGCGGCTGGAAAGGCATCGGCTGCGTAATAACATATGTTGGATAAGTTGACAGTTCATTCTGCTGTAGCAACCCCTGATTAATAAAAGGACTAAGCTAAAAAGAAAATGAATGAATGAATAAATGAATGACAAATCTGAAAATATGAAGTGTAAGACCAATTTATTTTAAAAATATTCATAATAAAACATTTTTGAATACCAAATCATCTTTATTTTTTTAAAGTATGCCATAAAATATTTTAGATTTTTTTAACAATAAAGCCTAGATCAAGTGTATTAGTGCAAAATAATTATGTTTGTTTGATTTATTTAATTTTTTAAAATTATTTTTTATAATTTTGTTTTTAGACCAACAATGCTGTGTGTGTAAACCATTATTTAAAACAGTCAAAACATGGTCAACCATTTGGTAGAGCAGGCAGTTAAAGGGATAATAGAAAAAAAATTGCTTAAAAAAGCTAATAATATTGACCTTAAAATGGTTTTAAAAATTTAAAAACTGCTTTTATTCAAGCCGAAATAAATCTTTCTCCAGAAGAACAAATATTATTGGAAATACTGTAAGAATTTCCTTGCTCGGTTAAGCATTATTTATAAAATATTTGAAAAAGAAAACAAAATTGACAGGGGGGCTAATAATTTTGACTTCAACTGTATATATATATATACAGTTGAAGTCAAAATTATTAGCCCCCCTTTGAATTTTTTTTTCTTTTTTAAATATTTCCCAAATATTGTTTAACAGAGCAAGTAAATTCTTACAGTATTTCCAATAATATTTGTTCTTCTGGAGAAAGATTTATTTCAGCTGTCTTTATCAAAACTAGTTTAAAACCAGCATAATTTACATTTAGGCAGTTAAATAAAGTCTATCTTGAATAAAAAGTAGAATCACTTTAAAAGCATTTACCGTAAAAATAGCAAAATCACTTTAGACATTTTAGATAGTATTCACTCATAGAAATAACAATGGAAACAGTTGTTTCCAGTCCTCAGCCCTTCAGTTCCAGTCGAGGTCTCTGTGACCTAGATTGGTGGCTCCTGAAAATAGTTACAAAGAGACAAGCAAATGCACTGAACATTCTTATATTAAGCAATGTGTTAACTTTATTTATTATTCAATAATCATCTTTAATAAAAAAAAAAAACGAGAAACAGGATGATGAGAAAAGAATAAATGTTGATCCATGCTGAGACGGATTGGAAGGTAGAAATCCGAATCCTTCACATGTCTTACTAAAGAGTGATTTTATAGACAGTTTACATTTTTATGTGTACATGTATGGATCAAAGGAAATATATTTCCAGCTTCTGTATACCTGGTTTTGCCTTCAGATCTCTTAAAATAAGTTTTAAAGTCACATTGAAAAAAAGTAATTACAAATTTTATCAGCGCTTATTAACAGCAGCTGTTACGGCTGCCTGGTGATGAGATCTGTTCTCTGTAGGCTAGATCGTCTCATTTCAAAACGCTCTGTTCAGCCTGTGTGGACTTCGAAGGACTCTCATTTGAAGTCTGCATCCTTCTAAATTGAGACACAGCTACAATCTACATGTGCTTTGCACGAGAAAAAGAGTTTTAAAACATAACATTACCTGTCTAAAAGAAATACTTGGTGTCGTCCTTCCTCCAGCGTGCAAAAGTAACTCCAATATTGATTCAGGATTTTAAACTTTTGATTCAGCATTTGATTTTAGTGCTGTGATTTGTCTCGTCTGCACATGAACGCACAGTGCACATGCACACGTATACACGCAAATGACGGATCTGTGCGAACAGAGGTGCGCAGTTGTACAAATTTACATTTGTTGACAGACAGTTTGGACTACTTATCAGAATTATGGGAATTGTCGGCCAGACAATATTTAATTGGATGAACATATTTTAGTCTTATGCCTCACCCAGAATATAAAAATACATATAAATACATTTAGATCATTTACTTTAATCATTACTGTTGAAATGTGAAGAGACTTTCAACAAAAAATCCTTCTAAAGACAATCACCTACTGCACCTTTAAGTTCCTCTAAATTTGCTAAAAGATGTCATGCTGAATATACTGAGACTCTTTCAGAGTGTGCACATACTGTAACAACAAAACCACCAAAAAAGTCTCAGCGAGCAACTGTAAATCCATAAATCACAGTCTTTTTTGACGCCACGTTTAAGTCTGCATACCTTAACCGAAATTTGTAGGTTTGTATTTTCTTTTCCACCACTGTATAAGCAGTCGCGAGTCACACTTGTTGATGGATACGCAGAAGGGGAAGATGGGGAAAAGAAATATGAGGTTTGCGTTACAGAGCACGAGCTCACCATTCAGAGAGTTTCAGATGAGCTCATGGTCATCTCTGTTTCAACAGACATCAATCTATTCTGTGGTTATGCGGTCACTTCTGAGAACTACCTTTTTATAATCACTGGGAGTCTGAGTGAAGCTGTAGTTACTTCAGAGACTGAAAAAAAGGCTGAGTGCGCTGTTTGACTTAAAGGGATAGTTCACCCCAAAATTTAAACTTTCTGTTAATTTACTCACCCACAGGTCATTTTAGATGTATAGGTGACTTTTTTTATTTGCTGAATCCGTGGTCCCTGGTGATTCATATAATGATGGCAGTAAATGGTGATAGGTGCTTTAGATTAAAAATAAATTCATACAAACGAGTCCAAATCAATAGGCATGGCTCCTGATGACACACTGAGGTGTTGTGAAGCGAAATGATCACTCCGTGTAAGAAATTGAACATTATTTACAATATTTTTAGTTTTAATCCTCAACAGTTCTCGGCAAATGTAGTCCGATTTTAGTCCAGTCGCTTTTGATGACGAATACGCGAGAGCTGGTGACGCAGGACTACAATTGAACTACATTTGCACATGCAATAAATCTATATTTAATTTTGTATTTCAGTAAATCACAGTGTTATTAGTTTTTTTCAGTTGAAACCTGCACAAAATGTTATATTATATGTAGTGCATCTCTCATCTAATAATCACATATTTTAGATATAAAACAAAGGGCTCTATTTTAACGATCTAGGCACGAAGTCTAAAGCACATCCCGCATTAGCATTAAGGACGTGTCCGAATCCACTTTTGCTATTTTAAGGATGGAAAAATACGCTTTGCGCCGCGGCGTATGGTCTAATAGGGTTGTGCTTATTCTCCTAATGAGTTATGGGTGTGTTTTGAGCATAACGTGCATTAAACCAGAGTCTCATCTCCTATTCCCTTTAAGAGTCAGTTGCGTCACGCCATGGCGCATTTGCTATTTACATGGCGGACTTGGTAAGAGGAAAAACTGAACACTTCACTAGAGAGTTAAACTGACCAGTGAGGATAAAGAACGAGCCTCCTCCATTCAGCCTCTTTACTTTCTCTTTACTTTACTTTTACTCTTTAATTTACTCATTTACTTTGTGGATAAGGAAACGTTGTTGTACGCACTCCACTGAAGTCATCTATTAGTCTTCATATTTAATTTCATTTGTTAAGCGCAATGATTTGTTCCAAAACTATTTCTAAATTTAGCTCTAATTTCCAGCAAACGAATAAATGAACAATAATAACAAAGTGTGGTCAAAAAAACTGACCTGCTTTCAGCTGGTCAATTGCGCAGTCTATTTTCATTGCTCAAAATAGCGACGCGCCAACAATGCGCTTTAACACGCCTCCTTTCTAGACCGGAACACCCATGAGTCCACAAATTGGTGCAAATGGATTTGCTATTTAAAGGTGCAGTATGTAAGTTTGACACTCAGTGGTGAACTAGGTATTGCACTCCTGGATCAAAACAAATGGAAGTGCAGGTTGCCAGCTTGAGGACAGGAGTGAGTGATTTAATAAATAAATAAATAAAAATAAAATAAAAGCTAAATAAAAGCAACGGCACCCGATAGAAGGAATATTTTCTATATTAAAAGGAGTTTTTGTTCTAACCAACACCTCGAATTGATATATTGGAAACGGCTTCTATTTCTCTCAGCTGAACAAAAGAAAACTATGACAATGATCGCCTCAGGTACACCTCATGTGCTTTATTTAGTGTTAAATGCTAACAATGTGAGTTTGAAAATTAAGGTTGTGTTGGTCTGAAAATAGCAACAAATCGCGCCAAACACATCTTGCGACTTATTGCGTCGGGTGTATGGTAGGGCCCAAAGTCTTAAAATCTTTTTTAAGTTTTAAAATCTGCCAGTTTTGTTACAACAGATTGCTTTAGCAGTGTCTTTATCTTTTCCTCTTTGCTACTAACTATAGTTTGTGAATGCAAGACTAGAATGTGGGCTGAAAGGAACAGAGCAACTTAAAGTTGTGTTCAGTGTCATGGTAAAATATGAATAAAACACCTTGTAAATGACATCATGTAACATTATTTATCTTAGGAAATTACAGTGTCAGTAGTTCAATATTTAGCAATAAGAAAAACAAAACTGTATTTCCTATATTGCTTACATATTCATTTTACTGAAAATGTTTGTGATGTTTTATTTACTATATGAAAAATATATTTTTACTGTTAAAATTATTATCAATGATTTGGAATAGAAAACTGATTATATTATTATAAAAACTGCATTTTTTTTTATCTTTTCACAACATAGTTGCTATTTAAATATTGATTAATACATGTAATCATAATATCAAAAATCACAATGCACTTTAAAAATATGGATTCTGTTTAATTTAGATTTTTAATATTATATAATGTAACAATAGGCAGGTTCCAATAGTTTACATATTTAGATAAAAGAATAACAAAGAATAAATGACATAAGGAACCTGATATACAAATTAATGAGTAATAAATATAATTAAGATCAGAAATTAATCAGAAAAAGAGCTTGCAATAAATCAAATGATTCAAGTCATGAAATATTTAACAATACCCAGCCCTATAGATGGCATCTAAACTAATAAAAGTTATACAAATGATAATTGTAAAATAATTTCAGTGTTTCCTCTAGGATTTTTTCCAGCTGTGGCGGCAGGCTTTTTTTTTTTACACAGATCTGCCAACTATTTTAAAGTCAAATATTACACGCAAATCAAGTCGAGATCGCATACATGTAATACGAGCATGCGAATCTCTTTGCTTGCGCGCCGATTTCCTCTGTTCGTGCACAAAACATCTTGCACGCCCTCAAATATACTCTGCTCAAGTGCAGATCTTTATGTGCGCTGACTAATAGACACTGCTGAAGTGCGATTTAGTGCGTTTTTGTGTGTTTTGCGACATTAATGCGTCCTGAAGTAAAGTGAAACGGCTATAAACTCCAGCAAGAAAAAGTCATTGTATGCAGAGCCAATGACCTTTATCAATAAAGTATACTTATATGGAAACTGTGTTCATCTTAACTGAAAGCTACGCCGTGTTCACGCATCACACAGCTATCAGTCAGTCAGCATGTCACCTTAAAGGGTTGAACAAATAGCGCACAGCACTACGGTTACAGAAATGTTTGCGCTGTTTAATTCACTTACCTTTCAATATGTTTTGGTGCGATTATAACCCGCTATAAAAAAACACAACTGAATGTTTTAAATGTGTTATAATGTAGCCGTTGCGGGATGAATTTTGGTGTGGCGGCCCGCCACGGAAGAATGAATGTAGCGGAAACCTTGAATTTTACCCACTATTCAAATGATTTAGAGTAAGTGACTAAGTAGCCACATTATGTTTTAAATGAATAAAGTTATTACAATATTACAATTTCATTGGCGGAAATATTAACATGCAACATTGTTAATCACTACATTAATTTAGCTTTTTTTTTTATTCAAGTAAAGCAGCTTAAAAATAAAAGTCCTAGAATTTATTAGAAGACATAAAAATAGACACAGCTGAGAGAATTGATGATATTTGGGACATTTAGACAGAGTGAATGAAAAAAAAGGCTTTGAGGGACAGACCTATAATTTAAAACACTGTCTTTCCACAGAAGGATATTTTAAATTCTTCATTGTCGCAAAGATTAACAAGCAACATTATGACTCTAAATAGACTGTGCCTGTTTTAATTGCATCTAAGTAAATATTGGAAGAAAATGTTGCCAGAGGTTATCCTTAAAGCAACTTTATCTCAGATACCGCTCGTAAAATTGATGACAATACATAAAAATAGACAGCGCTTAGAGATATTTATAGCAAATGTCTTTTTGAAGGAACTAGATATACAGTGCTCAGTATGGCTGCATGACATTGGAAAATACTGACATTGCAATTATTTAGTTTTTCTGCAATAAATTGCAATATGAATGAACTTAATTTCACAAAAGATAACCTAAATAACTCTACTTGGAAAGAATTCATACATCTGCATAAAACATAATAAACTATTTGCAAGCGTAGATGAATACACAATAGATATTGTGGTAACACTTTATAATAACTACACACTATGAACCATTTATTAAGCATTAGCAAACAGTGAATTCATTATCTGTTAAGCATTAACTCTACATGAATAAATGGTAGTAAACAGTTTATAATTGCAGTTACAAATGGTCTATTCCTGAATTTCAACCACATTTATAATGTGCTTAATAATTGTACTTTTATACTTTGTTAATGATTTATTTTTCATTACTAAATTAAGTATTGCATTATTTACAAACCAGTTATTTAACCATAGTTGGTGGTTTTTTAAGATCATCCAGAATGAGTTATTAAATGATTAATAAACTATTGAAAGTAACATTTATAATTCTTATTATTCAGGCATATACTAATAGTTAATTTATATGTTAATAAATGCTTTATTAACTCAACTTCATCCAGTTTTGTGACCTAATCTAAAGTGGGGACTATTTATGCTTTATAAATCCCTTATAAAGGACAATTAAAGGGTCAATTAAATTCTAAACAGGAAAAAAGAACATAAACGACATTATTCATACCTATTCGATTGAAGATACAAATGAAACTGTACTTCAAATGAAAAATTAATGCTTACAACCCTATCTAAAATACAATTACTGTGCAGTATAAACATCACATCTTCTTAAATTGTTAAATTATTATATTGTTGTTTTATCCAATTTGATGTTGTTTTTTGACACTCCTGTTATTCAGCAATGTGTAAACTTTACAGTAATTTTACTTTTTAGATATGATTGCAAAGATTACTGTTTATTTGATACAAAACCTTTAATTGTCATTTATAAAGGATTTATAACGCATAAATAGTCCTCACTTTAGATTAGGTCACAAAACTGGAGGAAGTTGAGTTAATAAGGCATTTATTAACATACATAGTAACCATTACTATATGTCTGAATAATAAGATATATAAACGTTGATTTCAATAGTTTATTAATCATTTACAAACTCATTCTGAATGATCTTAAAAACCACCAACTACTCTTAAATACAAATGGTTTGTAAATAATGCAATACTTAATTAAGTAATGAAAAATAAATCATTAACAAATTCTGAAAGATTATTAAGCACATTATAAATGTGGTTGTAGGTCAAGAATAGAGCATTTGTGACTGCAGTTATGAACTGTTAACTAACGCTTCTTAATGTAGAGTTAATGCTTAACAAATAATGAATTCACTAGATGCTAATGCTTAGTAAATGATTCATAGTGTGTAGTTATTATAAAGTGTTACCGATATGGTTTTGTGTTTTATGGTTTTCTGTGGAGTCCAACAGCATTCAAGAACAAAAATTCAATAGGAATCAAATGTAAAATAACACTGTATTGTCTTTATTGTATAATTAATTAAATACAAATAATCTTTGTTAAATCTAAAAACTAATTTCTTGGTTTAAATTCACTTGATCGGTTTTAAAAACACATCCAAGTGAAAATCTTTCTCTCTATTAGAGTTTAACTTTGCGATGACTTCACAAATCATGTTCTGAAATGTGGTTTCTGGTTATTATAATCCCAAGTCAACATTGCAGACCGTGCGATGTGGCTATTGCAGATTCGCACATTGCGATATCAATGCTGAAACGATATATTGTGCAGCCCTGGTGCTCAGCATCTATGAGTACACCCCTCACAAATCTCTCATTTGAATTAATATTTACTATAAGAAGCATTACAATAATGATAATAATACCTTTTATTTATAGGCGTCAGCAAATGATTAAAAGCTATCCTAAACAAAAAAGTTTTTATCTGAGATTTAAAATTGGAAATAGAGTCCACCTGGCAAATGTGCAATGGGAGGGAGTTCCATAACTTTGGTGCTGTACAACTAAAAGCCCTGCCACCAAATGACTTCATCTTAAAGTTTGGAACAGATCAGCAGAACAGGATCTCAGTGAGCACAAAGGAGTGTACAAATGAAGAAGATCAGAAAGATAGTGAGGGGCCAAGTTATGAAGAGCTTTGTATATTAAGAGGAGGATTTTGTATTGTATACGATAGTGAACAGGAAGCCAGTGCAGGTGGAAGAGAATTAGAGTTGTGTGATCAGAAGCACGCGGGCGGGTGACTACCCTAGCTGCTAAGTGAATTAAGTGTAGTTGCCTATCAGGGATGCCAGATAGGTGAGTGGTTACAACACGGATTGTTAACTAAGCATGAACAAGCACTTCAGTACTTTGTTGAGATAGTAAAGAGCGAAGTCTTGCAATGTTACGCAAATTAAAAAAGGCAGCACGTGAGATATTACTAACATGAAAACCAAACAAGAGCATGCCATCCAGTATAACCCCAAGACGTTTCACGTGGGTTGAGTAATCGACTGGGAAGTTATCAATGAACAGGGTAGAGGATTGAGCTTTGGATAAAACAGATTTAGAGCCAACCAGAAGCTTCGTTTTACTGGCATTTAACTTTAGCTAGAAATTATTAGTCATCCATATATTAATCTCATGTAGATGTTTAGTATGTAATCATGTAATCTGCGTAAAATTGGAAATAGGGTATATGACGAAGTATGCTAATAGGACTTTTAATTTGCCAGTCACCTGGGTTAAGCGCTTCCGGTGAACTGTATGCCATTGCAAAATCGGCGCGTTTAAGGTCTGTTTTCTTTAAAAATCAGCGATCCCCACTGGCTGAGTGATATTCAATATAAAGTGGGTCTCAGATTGTATAATAAGCACTGCATAAAATTACATTTTTCCCCGCCATGTCTTTATAATATGAGCATTTATTTTATTCCAGTATATTCAATAGAACTTCTGCGCTAGCCTGCCGATTCTGACAGGCGTGTGCGAGTAACGGCTTTTTGTCTTGTTTTACGCTTGAACAACTAAATGAATGCCAAAGTCTATTTAACTGATTGTATTTTAATTACTTTACAACATCGATGATGAAAAGGAATCGTATAAAATTGAAAAAACTCACAATAACAGGTCACCGGAAGTTTATCAGTATGGGAACAACACTAGCTTGGCATATACCCTATTTATGCCATAAGAACGAAATAAAGGTAAAATATAAATAACAAATAAAAGTGGACCCAAAACTGACACTTGAGGGAACACCATGAATGACTGAAACATGATCAGAGCGTCTATTCTTTATCTCCACATACTGTTTTCTGTCATTTATGGCCCGTTTCTACTGAGAGGTACGGTACGGGTCGGTACAGGTCACCTTTATCAAGCTTGCGTTTTCACTGCCAAAAGGCTACCCTTTTGGTGGGCGTGGTGTATGACAGAAAGCTTCAGATGATGTCATTTTTACTCGAGGAAATGTCACAGTAAAGCCGTACGGATCATTCACATATCATATGAGAAGCACTTCTCACAAAACATGCTTTATACACATAAATACTTGTGTATAAATGTTCATTACTAACTTTTCTATGAACATGATTTGATTATAACTGCAGATCAATGATGCGAAATAGCCTACTGTAACGTCTGCAATTATATAAAATAAATCAATAAAGGCAACATATATGAACACATACAGACCCTTACAGACTCCGATATGTTACCAATTACAGAAAAACTACACACAGCATACATTTAGTCCTTATTTGGGTTCAAAAACAACACGAAATATAGCCCAGTCAGCGCAAGCCTCTCATATGTGTCTTTATTCTTCAGCAGCACACATGTAACCTCTTGTCAGAAAGTAATTCCGTCATTCTGAGTTCATAATAGTCCAAAAGGCGATGATAATAGTTAAACACGGCAGTTTGTTCATGTTTTAGGTTGCAGAAAGAATCATTTGCTGCTCTGTTTTTTCCAGCTTCTTTGTTTTTTCGCACTTCACTCTCGCGTTTGTCTCTTTCTGAAAGGATCGGATATCAGATCACTTCAATAATCATGCGCACGTTATTAATATAAGCCCAAGAAGTTCGCTATTTTAAATATAGATGCGCGACGAGCTCTCTGGAGAAAGTGAAACCGCTCGCACTTTTAGACGGACTGGTAAAACAACAACAGGACACAGCAGATTTTGTTCTTTTTGGCTTTGTGGCTGTTTGTCAAGACAACGACAAGGTTTGTTTGAGCTCGGGTCGACCATGGCTTTTATTATATGTATATATTATTACGGTGTAATGTCTCGGCTGTGTTTTTAAAATGGTGCTTCCTTTTTTTCATTCTCCTGCTTTTACGAGTGACGCTTCTCTGTAAATCAATAGCGTTCAGCTGCGTGTCTAACTTTTTGGTACCCTTTTGTTGTGCTTGGATACCCTTTGCAAAGGGTGACCAAAAAGTGGTACGGTACAGTTCGCTTTTAGGTAGCCTTTGGCAGTGGAAGCGGCCATAAAAGCATACCGAACCGTACTGTACTGTACAGTACCATACCACTCAGTGGAAACGGGCCATTAAATAAAAAGAGAACCAGCCAAGTGCATTTTCAGCTATTCCTATAGAAGCCAGTCATTCCAATAATCGTGAATGAATAATAGTATCAAAAGCAGCGGTATAGCTAAAAGAATAAGTATAGACAATATTATATTTATGCATATACATTTGATTAGTCAGTACTCAAGCCAAATCTGGAGCTGATCTAACAAAATAACTTATGATAATGGTCCAAAATTAGTACACCCAAATTTATATGTTAGGAAAAAATATTAAATAAAAAATTAAAAGAGCAAAATTCAACAAAAAATGTATTCAATTTTAGATTTATTTTTTCAATATTTTGCATGAATTTAAATGTATTATCTTTCTATTTCTAAATATGTTTGGTGACTAAAAGACTATTTTAATAAAAATATATGTTTAATAAATCTGTTTTGTTTAAATGCACCAAAATATATATGACCTATATTCACCGAGAAATTGATAAAAATATTATTTTATGTTGAGCACGGTATGTTTGATCTACATTTTTCCTTCTTTTATTTTTGCAGCATACAATCCAGAATCTGTAACAAACCAAAGGCAGTCATCATGGAAATCTGAGGCTTTTGGTTTTGTAGGCATCTGTATAGTCAATCAGGAGCCACTGAAAGTCACCCGGAGCCACCCAGGAGGACCTCCAGGAAGTCCTGTAAGTCTCCGGATGATTTTTTTTTTTTTAGGTTAACGTTATTTTAGGTAGCTTTGCTTTAGAGGAAATTATAGCAGCAGTGGTAGGGGAGAAAGAGGACAGGCGGTCAGAAAGTGTGTAATTTTCTCATTTCTCTCGAGGAGGATGAGGTATTCCTCGAGAAGGCTCTATTAGATTTATGAAACCTCCAGCCCAACCCTCTGACCCCAGATAAACAGCGTGGGTCTTCTTTAGGCTGTGGAGACCACAGTGGGGGGGCTCCGAGTCTCCTGCTGTAACCCTTTGAGTACATGTTATCTAAACTTCATCTTGTACTGTAAAACTGTCAACACTGGTCACCAAAGCAGCCGTTTCCATGGAAAGCTTAGAGGCCACAAATGAGCAGTTAGCATTGTGTTAGCGTGTTGGGTCGTTTGTCAGAATTATACTAACATTGTATTCAGTCATTCAGAGTGCTAAGTAGGGGTGGGAAATATTTATTGTCTACCATAAAATTTAAATTAATATACATTGTAAAAAGCAATTAGTTTACAAAAAATGAGAGAAAACCAATTGGCTAAAACTGACAAGTTGAAGAGATGGTTCACCCCCAAAATTTAAATTTACGCAATATTTTTACCCCTCAAGTGGTTCCAAACCTTTGAGTTTCTTTCTTCGGTCAAACACAAAACTAGATATTTTAAGGAAAGCTAAAAAACCATTGATTTCCAAATCTATGAAATCTATGATTTCCAAATACTATGAAAGTCAATAGTTACAGGTTTCCAGCAAGATATCTTCTTTTGTGTTTAACAGGCTTGGAACAAGTGAAGAGTGAGTGATATAATTAAATTTTTGGGGTGAACTATTCCTTTAAAAGCAAAGTGAGAAACCCAATGACGTAAAGTGGGAATTTGACTCTACTCAAAAACAAACTGAGTAAACCCATTGGTTTAAAGAGACAAGTTGACTCTACTCAAAAACAAAGTGAGTAAACCCATTGGTTTAAAGAGACAAGTTGACTCTACTCAAAAACAAAGTGAGTAAACCCATTGGTTTAAAGAGACAAGTTGACTCTACTCAAAAACAAACTGAGTAAACCCATTGGTTTAAAGAGACAAGTTGACTCTACTCAAAAACAAAGTGAGTAAACCCATTGGTTTAAAGAGACAAGTTGACTCAAAAAGAAAATAAGCAAACCCACTGATTTAAAGTGACAAGTTGACTACTTAAAAACAAAGTGAGTAAACCCATTGGTTTAATGTGACAAGTTGACTCGACTTAAAATAAGTAAACTCACTGATTTAAAGAGACAAGTTGACTATACTTAAAAATAAAGTGAGTAAACCCATTGATTTAAGGAGACAAGTTGACTCTACTTAAAAACTAAGTGAGTAAACCCATTGGTTTAAAGTGACAAGTTGACTACTTAAAAACAAAGTGAGCAAACCCATTGACTTAAAGCGACAAGTTGACTCTACTTAAAATAAGTAAACTCACTGATTTAAAGTGACAAGTTGACTCTACTTAAAAACATAGTGAGTAAACCCATTGATTTAAAGAGACAAGTTGACTCTACTTAAAAACAAAGTGAGTAAACCCATTGATTTAAAGTGGCAAGTTGACTCGACTTAAAAACAAAGTGAGTAAACACATTGACTTAGAGACAAGTTGAGTCTACTTAAATAGAAAGTAAGTAAACCCATTGTAACTTGAAAATTCTGTCTTTATATCGTTGATTATCCTGAAATGATCACATTTGAATGTATGTGTTAGTGAGGCCAGCAGGGGGCACTCAACCTGTGGTCTGTGTGGGTCCTAATGCCCCAGTATAGTGCGGGGGACTCTATACTGCCCAGTGAGCGCCGTCAAAAACTCTAGAATACACAAGACGTGTCACTTGTATCTTTTTGAATGGGGAAAAGTGTAACGGTCAATATGGTGAATAAAGCCCCGCCCACTAATACAGGAGCCAATCATCGATCGCTATATGACGAATAAAGCCCGCCTTCTAGTACAGGAGCCAATCATCAATCGCTATAGGCCGACGATACCCTGGGGAGGGGCTCAGACCAGACATGAGTTTCTGCAGATTTTGTGTGATTTGGACGTTTAGAAATGAAACTAAAGACACAGTTGTTGTTTAATTTTATTGGTGTTTCCTAATATGAAATTTAATCGTGAGCTTGGCAAACAATTTTGCAGAATTTGATGTTTCCCCATTCAAACAGAATGTCCGAGCATACTGACCGAGAGGCGTTTCAAAGATGGCCGCCGAGTGAAATGACTTGCCTTAAAGGGACTTTGGCGTCGTCTTTCGGATGAGACGTTAAACCGAGGTCCTGACTCTCTGTGGTCGTGAAAAATCCCAAATTTGCCCACTGGCCTCTGTCCATCATGGCCTCCTAACCACCCCCATATCATAATTGGCTTCATCACTCTCTCTCCTCTCCACCAGCTGGTGTGTGGTGTGCGATCTGGACAATATGGCTGCTGTTGCGTCATCCAGGTGGATGCTAAAATGGTGGAGGAGATTCCCCCCAATATATAAAGCGCTTTGAGGGTCTGGAAAAGCGCTATATAAATTTAAGGAATTATTATTATTATTTTTGTAACACTTTGAACTAGTTATAGATTTACTAAAAGATTAATACTACATTTTTACAAAGACACCTATTGGTCTTAAACTGCTTGGAGCCTGATAATTGCTGCTTGCAGCTCAATTTGATATTGTAATTGCTTTAAAACCAATCATGTAAAACCCATAATGGTGATCTGTAAGCAAAGTTAGGGAGTGGCTCAAAAGTTCAAAACCACCACAAAATTACTCAATTATTTTCCAACATAATAATTCAATTTTTTTTTACTTATTACAGTGATTGATTGATTTGCACTTTTGACACTCCCTAATTTGGCCCACTCCCTAAGTTCGGGGAGCAACAGCTCATTAGCATTTAAAGGAACACGCTTTCGTTTTTGCTCAGACCCAAAAAGCGTCAATTTGGTGATGCTATTATAAATGATATGTGTGATATTTTGAGCTGAAACTTCACAGACACCCCAGACCTGAATTACATAGTCAAATGTGACATTATATTACCTCTTTAAGTACAACAATGTCTCACAAGCAAGAGTGTCTTTATATAAATGAATATCAACAACATTACAACAAACTAGGTTAATATTTTAACATTTTAGACAACTTTGTCTATTTGTTTTAGTTTCAACAACAAAAGGCATCCTTTTAGTCTTCAGTATTATTCTCAAGATTAAATGTAGTTTGAATAATTACATAATAGCTTTTCCTGCCAAAACAAAGTGTTTTTTCAGTCATGTGCATTATTAAAACTAAATAATTTTTACAATAACATTAAAAATATCACAGTATATTTATTTAAAGTCTATGGAAAATACCTTGCTTAAGCTGACACTTTTGCTTTTGCAACAACAAATCTTCTGGGAAAAGTTGAAATTATTCTCATTACTGTACATCATTATGCGCCAAATATTGTTGCTAGAGCTTAAGTTATATTGAACCTGGAACATTCCTTGATCACTTAGCATCATTATGCTGTCTCTGTGTCTCTTTCAGCTTTAATCGTGGCCTTTAGAGGATTTATCTTCTGTCTCTTTTACATCAATGTTAAGCAAAAGCGGCGTCTTTTTAGAGATTTTCGACAATTTTTGCTTTGATCTTCATGACAGCTGGAATCAAAGCTCTTCAGTATCCTAAAAAAGCACAAGTTTCTCAGTTATTATGGCGAAATACAGCAGTTAACTGTTATGTTTTCAGAAAAGTTGGTTTGAATCCAGCACTCTGGATTCTTCTGAATTTGAGTGAATATAATTAGGGTTATGTATCATTTTAACTTTTTCAGTGCCAAATTGATATTTAAAACTAAACAATTCCTTGAATGAATTTTACTTTAAAAAAAAAAAGACCCACAAAATTATATTGAATTATTTTAAATAATGCAGTTTTTATTGAAGAATATATATACTACCTGACAAAAGTCTTGTCGTCGATCTCAGTTGTAAGAGCAGCAAATATTAATTTGACTTCTAGTTGATTATTTGGAAAAGTGGCAGAAGGTCGATTTTTCCGATGAATTATCTGTTGAACTGCATCCCAATCATCACAAGTACTGCAGAAGTTTGGTGAACGAAAAATCATGGTTTGGGGTTACATTCAGTATGGATGGGAACATCAACAACCTGAGGTATCAAGACATTTGTGCTGCCCATTATATTACAAACCACAGGAGAGGGCAAATTCTTCAGCAGGATAGCGCTCCTTCTCATACTTCAGCCTCCACATCAAAGTTCCTGAAAGCAAAGAAGGTCAAGGTGCTCCAGGATTGGCTAGCCCAGTCACATGAACATTATTGAGCTTAAAAACAAAAAGAGTAAACCCATTTACTTAAAACGACAAGTTGACTACTTACAAACAACGAGAGTAAACTCATTGACTTGAAGAGACAAGTTGACTCTACTTAAAAACAGAGTAAACCCATTGACTTAAACGACAAGTTGACTCTACTTAAAAACAAAAAGAGTAAACCCATTGTTTTAAAGAGACAAGTTGACTCTACTTAAAAACAGAAAGAGTAAACCCATTGATTTAAAGAGACAAGTTGACTCTACTTAAAAACAAAGAGTAAACCCATTGATTTAAAGAGACAAGTTGACTCTACTTAAAAACAAAGAGTAAACCCATTGATTTAAAGAGACAAATTGACTCTACTTAAAAACAAACAGTAAACCCATTGACTTAAAGAGACAAGTTGACTCTACTTAAAAACAAAAAGAGTAAACCCATTGATTTAAAGAGACAAGTTGACTCTACTTAAAAACAGAAAGAGTAAACCCATTGATTTAAAGAGACAAGTTGACTCTACTTAAAAACAAAAAGAGTAAACCCATTGTTTTAAAGAGACAAGTTGACTCTACTTAAAAACAGAAAGAGTAAACCCATTGATTTAAAGAGACAAGTTGACTCTACTTAAAAACAAAGAGTAAACCCATTGATTTAAAGAGACAAGTTGACTCTACTTAAAAACAAAGAGTAAACCCATTGATTTAAAGAGACAAATTGACTCTACTTAAAAACAAACAGTAAACCCATTGACTTAAAGAGACAAGTTGACTCTACTTAAAAACAAAAAGAGTAAACCCATTGATTTAAAGAGACAAGTTGACTCTACTTAAAAACAAAAAGAGTAAACCCATTGATTTAAAGAGACAAGTTGACTCTACTTAAAAACAAAAAGAGTAAACCCATTGATTTAAAGAGACAAGTTGACTCTACTTAAAAACAAAAAGAGTAAACCCATTGATTTAAAGGGACAAGTTGACTCTACTTAAAAACAGTGAGTAAACCCATTGACTTAAAGTGACAAGTTGACTCTACTTAAAAACAAAAAGAGTAAACCCATTGTAACTTGAAACAATTAAGTTGACTTAATTTCTAAATGTATTTTTAAGCACATACTTCATTTGCTTAAAAAAGTGAGTAAACCCATTGCCTAAACAATAACAGATGTGTATCATTTTTTCAAAATAAAAGCCTTTATTACATATTTGATTTTATGGTTTGTTGCATTTATGAGCATTGTTTTTGTCAGAACAAGCCTGCAACACATTTTTTGAGCACAATCCACCAGCTATGAGCTATCGCTTTAGTAGACGCATGAGATCATTTGTGCTGCTGAACACATGCCACTCTGTTTCTACAATGTAATGTTTTGGCAAACAGAAACTTATAAGCAGTTACTTTAACGAGTCTATTCTTCAACCCACCACACACCGTGTTATGCGATTCCCAGTAGCACTTCTATAAAACAGCCGAGAATGACATTAATAATGAGTACTGCATGTTTTGGCTTTGTTCCAAACCAAGTGAGCTGCCTTCAACTGATTTAAAACACACTACGTAGGCAACAATTCGAATAGTGGCACATAAATAGCGCTCTGTATGTGAAACTCGACTAGGGATATGGTGTATTATTGTAGGACAAACTTGGAAATGAATTAGCAATTTGGCACTGTAACTTTTTTAAAAGGGTGTTTTGGTTAGAAGCCTGAAAAAAGGTCAGTGGTTAACGTGAGGTCAAGATATTTTCAGGTTATATTCTACACCCTAATTTAAAAAAAAAAGAAACTTTTATGTGTTTTGAAAAAAGAAGATGGCTAAATGGGTCTAGCAAGTTTCTTGGTGGTGTTAAAGGTGTGTTCACTTTAAAGTTTGGCATGAGTTAGTGTTCGTTCATTTTACTTGTTTTCTGCAGTTACACTCCTTTTAGCTCAAACATTCATGGAAAACTTAAACACTGAAAGAGATGTTTGAAGCTTTATGGTGATGTTAAAATCACGCGAGGAAGCCTATTGTCTTTAAGCAACAAGTTAAGTCTACTTAAAAAAAGTGTGTAAACCCAACAAGTTAAGGCAACAAGTTGACTCTACCTAAAACAAAATGAGTAAACCCCCTAACTTAAAATGACAAGTTGATTCTAAATTGAAAAAATAATCATGGTGGGCCGTTATCAGCGTTTACGTGCTGTGTTAACGCGAGACTCTTATCGCGTGATAAAAAAATATCGCCGTTAATCTAATCTCAAAGTTGGGTTGGGAGCTGGGTCTATTCTACGCAAGCTATGATGACTTTCACCTTGATATTTTAACGCGGATGTATACCTGACCGTTGAGCCATTTGACAAAAAAGTGCCCTTTTCAATCAAATCAGCAGGATGCTCTTCTGGATCTTTCACTTACTTTGAAGACACTACTGTCTACGCTTACATGGACATCTGTAATCTAGTTTTTTTGCCCTAATAGACAATACCATTATTAAGGTGTTTACGTGAAGTGCTTTCATGTAAGAATTTCCTGTAATTTTGGGTGACTTTAACTGCAGTTTGGCAGTTTCACCTTCACTTGTGAGCATTTCATTCATGCCCCCGTGACAAACTGGGGTATTAGACACAAATAAGGAGTAAGGACTGGTGAGAGTGTTACGGAATTTAATAATGCATGCCAAATGGAAAGAAAAAAACTTCCGCATTTCACTGTGTGTGTGTGTGTGTGTGTGTGTGTGTGTGTGTGTGTGTGTGTGTGTGTGTGTGTGTGTGTGTGTGTGTGTGTGCGCGCGTGTGCGATCCTTTACTGACAGCTGCCTGTTTGGATCTTGTCAGAAAGCATGGCGAAAACTCCTACATGATGGTAATAGTTTGAGCAGATTGATTTTACGGCACAGTGTTAAACTTTGACACCTTTATGCACTCACGTACAGTACATAAAAAACTGAACTTGGAGGATGAGCTCTAAATCAAATCCAATAAAAAAAAAAATTGAAAAAAAGATATGGTTGTTAGACTGCTGCACCTTTTTGTGTTGTCAATATGCTCATGTTTATATAGTTCCTATAGATGAATTACCAACCTACCTCACACATGGCATCACACGGGTTCCCGGTTGCAAAAAAAAGACCGGTTACAATAGCTAACATGTCGTGTTGTGCGATAGGATGCCAAATTCGAAACTTAACTTTTACTGTACACCACACTGCTTTTAATGCCAACTGCAGACGTCTTTGGCTAAATGGGAGCTGAATGGAGTGACGACCTAATTAAAAATGCTCAACTCTGCAGTTCTTATTTCATATCAGGCAAGTACATGCTATGCTGAATTATACACATTACTCGTTTTTGATTGCAGCAATGATTTCAGCAAAAACAGTTAAATATGGTGAATTAAACTGCGGACACTGAATGCTTAGAATGAAATGTAAAAGTTTAAGTTCACATATCCTGCTGTACAGGTGTAGTTCGCTGTCGAATTGTAGTTGTTTTGCTTGTTGATTACCCAGGCCTTGTATAGCTCTGTCTTTTTTCCTTGTCTTTGGCTTGGCAGAACCTCGTTTTTAGCTCTACAAAGTTTTGAATCTGCTAATCATAGAACATTATTTCTTGCACATGACGACACAGAACAAAATTGTTGGCATCCAAAGACTTGTAGGTCTTTAACTTCTCTCTTATAAAATCACTTGGAATTTCAATGAGATAGTTGTATATTTGGGGCTGAATGCTTGGCCATTTCGTCTTATCCAATATCCATTGGGAGGGTGCTATCGCAAATGAACCTGTCAGGCGAACGCCGCTAAATTTAACGTTAATTTTGCCGAATAAATGTGCTTATCACTGGGTGACAAGCTGTTATAATACGCTGAAAGCATTATGTATATAATATATATGATATGTAATCAAGATAACTTCTCTCTAAGACAACAACAAACTCTGTACCGCATCGGATGTCATTCCCTCACTGTAAATGCTAGCACTCCCGGTTTATTTCTGCAACCTCGCTGCGTGCGCATCCTAAATGTTTACAAACCGGTAATTTGTCTATTGGTGTGTGTGCATGTTGTGTGCAATGTTTGAATGGTTTTAACCGCCTTTTAGGATAGTGGCATCGCCTCTTCCCCGCCCCCGTCGCAAACCCGCTTGTGAAAAATACACACTCAAGCCCCGTTTACACTAATAAAGCTTACTTTTAAAATGACATTTTAGAACGACAATGACCCACGTCCACACTGGCGTTTCACCTAGCATTTCTGTACAGTCCTCCGTCCACTGAAAACGCACATCACGTGACCACACACACACACACACACACACACACACACACACACACACACACACACACACACACACACACACACACACACACACACACACACACACACACACACACACACACACACACACACACACACACAGCCACAGACACACACACACACACTGTCAAGCGCTCGTCTGAGCTCCAGAGAACAGTGTACGTCGGACAGTTAATTAAGGATGTATCGCTGGATCGCGTCTCACTATAGTTGTTAAACGTGACATTTAATTAATCTTGGCTCTATCCAGGGCTTAATTTGTGCCGGAACACTCCGGACACACCGCACCTCATTTTACCGATCTCCGTCCTCCTCCCCTGTCCGCTGTTCATTTTCACTTTCTTCCGCGACTCCCCAACCCTCTTCACTTTCGTCCGCGACACCCCCGCGCCATCCACCACACCAAACAAATGACTGACACGGATCACTCTGCCTACTCATGCCAGAGTCCCGTGGAAAAAGTGATTGACAGGTGGTAATTTGTTTGTAACTTATCTTTATTTATTTATGATTTGGTTATGGGTAAAACAAAGACCAGGTAGTTGAAACGGCAGGCTACAAAAAATTAATTTGTTATGAATTCATTAATTATTCATAACGAATAAATTTTTTGTAGCCTGCCGTTTCAACCACCTGGTCTTTGTTTTACCCATAACCAAATCATAAATAAATAAAGATAAGATACACACAAATTACCACCTGTCAATCACTTTTTCCACGGGACATTGTATGATGCTAAATTGGTCAACATCGCCCAACCCTAGTGGGGGTCGCAAGTCACTGGAATTGTTATTTTGGGGGTCGCAAGCTGAAAAGTTTGGGATCCTGTGATTTTAGATTATACTGATTTCAGAAAATACAAGCCAATAAAACAATCACATTTTACTAAACATTGCTGAACATAACCTTTTTGTCCAGCTTATACAGTATCATAGATATATACACTAGATTTCGCCTACCCTGCTATTGTCTATTAGAACGAATGTGTCAATAGAGCAGCCATTTTAGTACAGGGTAGCGCTCCTTTGAAATGAATGCGGGACCAAGGTGAAGCGGAGGACTGTGGCCATCCAAAGCCAGAGAAATACACATATACACATATATCTATGATCGGGAGTTTTCCCCGGTGGTCAGTATGCAAATATTTTTTTGAATTACGAAATATTATAATTTTACATCACTTTTCTACATTGATGGATGTGACCGCACGGCCATTCCTGACAAAAAGTGAGTGTTTGTGTGCATGGAAATGCATTACCCTCCTTCCCTGTTTAATTTGATCTAATCCATGTCCTGAAACACACCCCCTCTCCTGCTTTCACTTCTCATTCTGACGGTGGGAGCGATCCGTTTGTGAATGAATCTCCGTTATGAACGACTCGTTCACTTAGCTGACAATAATACAAGTTTCTAGCACGGCAGCATCTTCTTGTCATATTTCATAACATATTTTGCTTATTTTATTCAACAAAACTAGCATAAGCTTAGAATTACCGCGAGTTGATGCTACTTTGCCTTATGGTGCCTTATGCAGACTGTATTCATTCATTTCTTGTCGGCTTTGTCCCTTGCGGGGTCGCCACAGCGGAATGAACCGCCAACTTATCCAGCACGATTTTACGCAGCGGATGCCCTTCCAGCCGCAACCCATCTCTGGGAACTTCCACACACACATTCACACTCATACACTATGGACAATTTAGCTTACCCAATTCACCTGTACTGCATGTCTTTGGACTGTGGGGGAAACCGGAGCACCCGGAGGAAACCCACGCGAACCCAGGGAGAACATGCAAACTCCACACAGAAACGCCACTGACCCAGCCCAGCCGAGGTTCGAACCTGCGACCCAGCGACGTTCTTGCTGTGAGGCAACAGCACTACCTACTGCGCCACTGGGTTGCCATGCAGACTGTATTATCATCAATAACTACTTTTTAAGCACAAAAGTTCATAACATACAAAAACATAAAAAACTAAATCTTACCTATGAAATGTTCTGCCTTTGTGCTTTGTTTTCTTTGTTTGCTCGTTACTACACAGCGCTAAAGTCCAGCATCTTCACATTGGCACACTGTCTTGACTAGTGCGGTTGAATGACGTTTGTCCTAGAAGCACTGTACCAATGTGGCGGCACTATTGACGCATGCTCAGGGTCCCTATGCGATATCTAGTGTATATATCTATGATACAGTATTTTTAGCCATTTTGTCTTTCAGATGAAAACTGAAAATGCCATTTTTTTGCAATAACTTTCAGGGGCTGAAAGTTTGGCACATCCCTACAAAAACTGCATCAAAATCTGTTTATTAAAAATAAAAATTTTTGTCATTTGAATTATTGTTTAAATTTCTATTGTCAAATAACTCAAATTACTCATCTAAGATCTGTTGATTTCTGCTGTACATAATGCTGCTACATAAATAACATTTGAAAAGTGTCCAAATCTTTGCACATTATGATACTTTAAAAAACTGCCTACTTAGGCAGCTCACTAGGCTTTGAAACAGAGATGAATAAGACCCTGCTGCAGGGACCATAGAGAGAGAGAGAGAGAGAGAGAGAGAGAGAGAGAGAGAGAGAGTAGGGGGTAGAACTGTGTAATTATGGGCCCTGTGCTGCAGCTAAACTGGCCTGGGCGTCTCTGGAGCCAGTGGGTCTGGCACAGGGAGGTCTGGCCACAGACCCCAGCGGTGACGGCACAGAGTCTGGGACGAGTCGCAACACCAGCCCGGGTTTGGAGCATTCCTCACATAACCCTCCTCCTTCCTCTTCTCTTTTTCTCATCCCAGCCCTTCCCAGCCTTACCAGACAGGGAGTTCTGCTGCCTGTGTGTGCGCTTTGAACATTTATGTGTGTGTTTTGGCATGCAGGTGTGAATGTTTTTATGTGTGTGTACAATGTTTTTTTTTTGTTGTTTTTTTTGCATGCTTGTGTTACACACATTTATTGGGATTAAGATCTAGGTGTGCTTGAGGTTTTTTGGGAGTAATGGAAAGTCAACATGATATGGCATTGACTGACATTTTGAGAAGTAATTTCTTCTGAAGATATTCTAGATCAGGGGTGTCCAAACTTGGTCCTGGAGTGCCGGTGTCCTGGAGAGTTTATCTACAACTTGGAGATTAGATTATTCATTCATTTTCCTTTGGCTCAGTCCCTTTATTCATCAAGGGTCGCCACAGCGGAATGAACCGCCAACTTATCCAGCATATGTTTTACACAGCGGATGCCCTTCCAGCTGCAACCCAGTACTGGGAAACACCCATACACTCTCACATTTACACGCACACACTATGGACAATTTAGTTTATTTAATTCACCTGTTTGTACTGTGTGGGAGACCGGAGCACCCGGAGAAAACCCACGCAAACACGGGAGAACATGCAAACTCCACACAGAAATGCCAACTGGCCCAGCCGGGACTCGAACCAGCCACTTTCTTGCTGTGACAGTGCTAACCACTGAGCCACTGTGTTGCTCCCAGATATATATTTTTTATTGATAATTTGTGTTGTCAGACTTTTAGAGTAAACATTTTAAGTTCAGTTATCAAATCGCAATGAGATCAGCAAATTAAGTCCAAACAACTGTATAGCCACTTAATTGGTTTGGTATTGCTCCTAGTATTAGAGTTAACACAAAAAAATAGAATTAATTTATTCATAAAGGGAGACACATTGGCACAGTAGGTAGTGCTGTCGCCTCACAGCAAGAAGGTCGCTGGGTCGCAGGTTCGAACCTCGGCTGGGTCAGTTGGCGTTTCTGTGTGGAGATTGCATGTTCTCTCCGTGTTCGCGTGGGTTTCCTCCGGGTGCTCCGGTTTCCCCCACAGTCCAAAGACATGCGATACAGGTGAATTGGGTAGGCTAAATTGTCCGAAGTGTATGAGTGTGGATGAGTGTATGGATGTTTCCCAGAGATGGGTTGCGGCTGGAAGGGCATCCGCTGCATAAAAATGTGCTGGATAAGTTGGCGGTTCATTCTGCTGTGGCGACCCCAGATTAATAAAGAGACTAAGCCGACAAGAAAATGAATTATTCATAAAGTTTTGAGTTCTGCTTAATATAATCCATTTATGAGTTACGATAACTCTTTTTGATTTAGTCAAAGTAACCTTTTAAAAAATGTACTTATTTTATTTAGTGATTTTGACTGTTTTACGGTGTACTTTTTCAAACCACTATTAATCAACAATTGAGGGCTTTGTTTTCAGTTACCTACACTAAAACGATGATTTTTTGCTGCTTCTTCAAACTGCTTGTTTAAAATGAGCTGAATCAAAACAATTTGAGAGTTTTTTTTTTTGGGAGAACTTAATAGTTTTATTTTCAATCCACTTAAATTTGTAAAAGCAAAAGTTAACTTAATCGATTTGTGTTGTGGCAACATGAAGGAATTGTGTGGAAGGCAAACACATTATTGCATTGCTTTTAAACACACTTTAAAATTATGACTTAATTCAGTGCTAATTTTTTAAATAAAGAATTCAGGCAAAGAAAGAGTAAAATATACTTGATTTAAAAAAATCATTCAGTAAATTTACTCAACAAACTGTTAATTTAACTTAATTTAAATAAGTATTGAACACGTCACCATTTTTCTCAGGAAACATATTTCTTAAGGTGCCGTTGACTTAAAATTGTCACCGGATGTTGGTAACAACTAAAGAAATCCATATATGAAGAGAAAACACATCTAATTAGTTTACAAATGAAGTTATGAGTAATAAAATGAAATGACACAGGCAACAAGTATTGAACACATGAAGAAAGGAAGTTGTAGAACGGTAGTGAAAGCCCAGACAACAGCTGAAATCTTTCAGTAGTTCTTCAGCAAGCCTCTGCCCTTCCTCGTTGTAAATGAATATTCATTCGCTGCTTCAGTCCAACATCTACATTAGCAGGATGATGAAGATGATACCACGGTAGACTTTACAGCAAGACAATGATCCAAAACACAGCAAAGGAAACTCTGAAATGCTTTCAGAAAAAGAACATCAAGCTGTAGAATGGCCCAGCCAATAACCTGACTTGAATTTAATAGAAAATACAAAATAAAGATCAGATTTGATAGACGAGACCAACAGAACCATCACGATTTTTACACTATGTCTGAAGTCTGTGAAAAACTCACATCTGAGCAATTCATGTGACTTTATTCTCCATATGAGAGACGTCTTTATGATGCCATCACTAAACAAAAAGCCTTCTATATAATGTATTAAATACATTTCAGTTAAATACATTTGCGAAAGATCGAAAACATGGAAAAGTATGTGTATGTGCATGCTATAAAATGTAGAACGCTCAAACCTGCGAGGCAGGTGTGTGGGCCATGAAGCATGGTTTCACTCGACACGCCAGAAACAAGATCAAACGGGCGGCCCGTCAACAGTCATCTATGCGTGCACCACTCACAGCATTCTTATCAACACCTTCTCCATCCCATAATACCAGAGCAGACACATTTTTTATCTTACTCTTTAAACATGCGAGGATGTGGAGAAGAATACAGCACAGATATTTTATGTGAAACTTGTGGGATTTCTGTCATTCGCTCAAAACAAATTATATTCTAGGTTTTTAAGATCAATTTCATATATGGAATCGTGTAATTTGCTTTAAGTTATTTAAAAGTAACATTGTTTGTTGAGTAATTTCAGTTGAGTAATTATTGTTCAATAATTTCATAATTGTCAGTTTGTGACTGAGACCGTTTTCCTTCAAAGTGAGTCGAAGTTCCTTCGAAATTTTATATTGTAAATTATATTACACCTGAGTTTTATTTTTTTTTGCTTTGTTCTGTTCTCTATTTTTTGTTGTTACTACGGTTTTTACCTTTGTTCTATATCTTTATACTTTTGTATTCATGTTAGACATATTTATTCATTCATTTTCCTTCAGCTTAGTCTCTATTCCAGGGGTCGCCACAGTGGAATAAAATACCAACTATTCCAGTATATGTTTTACGTAGCAGATGCCCTTCCCGCTGCAACCCAGTACTGGGTAACACCCATACACTCATTCGCACGCACGCACACACACACACACACACACACACACACACACACACACACACACACATACACACACACACACACACACACACACACACACACACACACACACACTCATACACTTCGACCAATTTAGTTTATTCAATTCACCTTTAGCACATGTCTTTGAACTGTGGGAGAAACCGGAGCACCCGGAGGAAACCTAAGCCCAGAGATGTATAAAGTACTAGAGACCCAGACTTAAGTAAAAGTACAAGTGCTCTATCAAAAAAGTGACTTGAGTAGAAGTTGAAATACTCATTAAGCACCATACTTAAGTGGAAGTACTAAAGTATTCAACATTTTCTGTACTTAAGTATTGCAAGTAGTTTATTTAAAAATGTACTACTCAAGTACTGAAAGTAAAAGTATTGTGTTATGTAGTTATTAAAGAAAGCAGTCAAAAGACATCATATTGTTTTGTTTATTTTAAATATCTTTTTTGGGGCACATGATTAAGCAGAACAAAAAGAACCATGGTTTACGATTTATAATATAAATAAATAAATATATATTTTTTTATGATGGGTCAAAAACACCATTCAGCTTGACAGCCTTTATGATCAACAGCTAGTTGACATTATGTGAACGTTGCAGCATGATATGAACCGCGGGTAGCTAACGGTAGTTAACTTATCTAGCTCTTATGGATAGCTTAAACTGCTCTTTTGTGTATTATATTATCTTTAACTTGACATGTTTCTTCAAATCCGACAGCAGAGTATGCCCTTCATTCTATATGAACTGTCTTTCACTCCGACAAATGCAAACATTGGCTCTAAATATGGCCACAGGTGGTCTTTTTCCTCATCGCCACGAACATTTGAAAGTGAAGGAGTTGAAGGTGGAATTTCTGGGTTTTCCATGTCTAAAACAAACTAAAGTGCTCTCATTGCAGGCAGGCAGCACTGTCTTCTTTGATCGTCTGATCAATGAATAATTGATTCGTAACATTTTTATAATTGTAACGAGTAACTATGCAACACATAAAAAATCTACTGGAGTAAAAGTATTAAACTCCTCCAAAATATGTACTGAAGTAAAAGTAGAAGTAGGAGAAAAAAACAATACTCCAGTAGAGTACAGATACAGCCTTTTAGTACTTAAGTACAGTAGTGAAGTAGTTCTACTTCGTTACTATACATCTCTGCCCACGCCAACACAGGGAGAACATGCAAACTCCAGAAATGCCAACTGGCCAAGTCGGGACTCGAACCAGCGACCTTCTTGCTATGAGGCCAAAGTGCTAACCACTGAGCCTCCGTGCTGCCCTTGTTGAACATTCTAATAATAAAAAAGCGTACTACTTTGCGAATCCAGTGCTGAAAGAAATCATCATAAACTTCCATACAGTTCCACCATCTTAAATGTTCCATACAAATGGTCTTATACATTCACATTTCCTACTGTTTTAGTGGTGCATATCCCATTGTGTGCATAGTTTATGGTCGCCATGACCACATGCCTTGTGATAAAAGCGAATGAATATTGTATGTATTGTTAAAAGACTTTCAGCTAATTGTTTTAGAGATCATTTTTTATGCTGTTTTAATATAAATTCATTATTTAAAACTAAAGCTGTCATATGATCTTATCTGTGTGTGGAGCACTGACTGTTGTCAGACTTCATGAGCAACTAAAAATCTCACTGAATAATTGCAATTAATGGTAAAATTAATGTTTGCAAATACTTATTTTGGTGAAAGTAACTTAAAAGTAATACAACAGTACTACATTTCAGTAATATTGTAATGTAACTAGTTACATACAAACGATAGTAACTAGACATATTTATTGTATTACATTTTGGAAGTAGCTTGTTCAACTCTGTGTCTCATCATGGTGCAGGATATATTTAAAAAAATATCCGTAAATTAGTAGTTTTAGCATGTTTTGTGATTCGTGTTTTTATTTTTCCCTGTTTATTTATGCTTTTGAAATGCATTATGGGACCTTGATCTTTCTTCCAACAACTTTTAACCTTAAAAAAGTAAAAAAAAAAAAAAGAGTGACTTTTATTAACATTTTTAATAGTTAAAATTGATATATTGTCTGGTTTGGTGTTGTATATTACAGTACAAAATCCTTGTATTAAACTGCCAGTACATTTTCTGTTATTTTACAGACGTTTTTGTCTATATATTATTTCTTGTATTATTTCAAACTACTGAAATGTCAATAAAAGTCACTTTGTTAAACTGTAAAGATGAATTTTCAACATCAAAAGTCGACAGAGCAGAGATCAATGTCCCAAAACACTTGTGAATCACAAAATACAGAAAAGGGGCACCTAGGTTACCCCTTTTTCCAGATTTAAGATAAGTCTTTTGTGTCCCCAGAATGTGTCTGTAAAGTTTCAGCTGAAAACACCCATCAGATTATTTATCGAGCTTTCACTAGTTTGTATTTTATAGCTCTCAACAGCTTTTTGCTGTTTTTGTGTACTGGGCCTTTAAGGCTAGTCCTCCCCGCCCACCGTTCTCACGTGCCTGTCAGCGTTCCTCAGTCTCCGCCCTCGGCTGCCTCAGAAAACTGACAGACATAAAAGAAGCAGATCTCAAGTAACGTTTGTGAGGAAAAACTACAGTAAGAACTTTACCAATGATTATTTGATGCATTTGTTGTGGAGCTGCAATGACGAGTCACACACAATGTTGTTACAAAGTTCACGCACACACACAGACACGCACACAGCGCGGACACACACACAACGTGGACACACACAGACACATACAGCGCGCGCGTTTAGCTTTGCACTGTCTTTGCACGCAAATGTGACAGGATACAGGTTAATATCCACTGCTGTATGGATATCTGTTACGTTAATGTACAAAATAAACCTGATTTAACATCCACAAACCGGGATTGAAGCGTCTTCTTGTATAATTGTACTGACACGTGGCTGTGCTGATGAAGTAAATCTGAAGTAAATCGCTGTAATTTATTACAAACATGCACTGTTTTAAAAGATTTTAAACTTGTAAAACTCACTCTTGATCACATTTGATGATGATTGATGATCCTAGCAAACTGAACAGCCCTTTTATTCCCGGTTGCTTTGCGCACGTCCTGTCTTGTTGATAGGATTATAAACGTTACTACGGAGACATGTTAATACGCAGCTGTCAATCAATTCGGTGGGCGGGGGGACCGCACTCCTACGTCAAGTTGCGGTCGGTCTCAAAACCGCTCCAACTGGTCCACCATTTTTATGTTGTTAAATTGAAAAAAAAGGACTGGGTGTGTTTGTATCACCCCAATATGACGGTCTACACACGATACCTACACATATGTCTGTCCAAACAGCTTGAAAAGTAGATTTTTCACCATAGGTGACCTTTAAGTAATAGATATTTTTACAGCATAGGAAAAACATCACAGCTCATGGTGGGAGAGTAGGAAAAACCATGGCTAAAACTGGGCAGATAATATTTTGTATATGCAAAATAATAAATTTCCACAAACGTGTTTCGTAGTTGTTGTTGATGAGGGAGAAATAAAGAAATAAAGCAACCGACACAAAACTGTGCACAGGGTTTGGCTCGAAATTCACAGTCCTCAGTCTAAGTAGGTATTTATGCGGGCAACACCAGCATGAGTCAGTGATCCGTATCATTTGTTGTGGCAATAGCAACACTTCTGTCCTTTCTGTAATATATTTTGTGGTGCATCATCGGCAGATCGGATGACTATGAAGAGATATGGGGTATTATGTACATATAAATATTGTTTTTTCTAGCCATGTACACAGGGTAGTAAGAGAAAACATTAGAGAATTGTTTTCTACCTTTGCGGACCCAGAAAGCTCTAATGATGTGGCTCCTTTTAATTAAAAAAAAAATATACCGAACATAATTTAGGATTATCACTGACATTCTTAAGGTTATTAAAAAAATCTTACAGATAGTACATAGTTTGCAATATCAATCACATTAATTTATGTTAAGATAGGAAAATTTATCCTTAAAACCTGCTCAAGTAGCCATGGTTGAGAATCATTGTACTATGCAACAATTGTAGAATGCTATGCAATGCATTTTAATACTATACTAATAACAATAGAAGTAGTTTCAAGCAGTTTTGCTTGTCAGTGTGAAAACACTGAAATTGTATTTATATGAATCTGTAAAATGGAAAACAACTAACAGAGAATATACTGAGAGACCAGACACAATAATATTCTCAAAGTATTATTAACTCTTTCCCTACCATTGACTCATTTTAGGTATATTATGGTAGGGAAAGACTGAGAACATAGCTGGGTCTCATTTCAGAGCCTGCATCCTCCAAAGGATGCATTCGAAGGGTGCTGTGTCATCGCAGCATGACGAAGGCTGTCTCATTTAAAAAAAAATTCAAGGTTCCTTCAAATGCAGCCTCAAAATGCATCTTTTATTTCCCAGGAAATGAAGGACACAACCGGTGAACCCTTTGCGGCCTTGAACGATCCAAGATTCATTGCGCGCTGATAACGGCAGGACGTTTTAAAAGAAAACTCCAGATTAAATGTATGAATTAGGTTTATTTTACTTGGATGTCTAAACACATGTAAAAAAACAAAAAGAGTATGACATGTCTTACTAAAGAGTGATTTTATAGACAGTTTACATTTTTATGTGTACATGTATGATTCAAAGAAAATATATGTCCAGCTTTTGTAAACCTTGCTTTGCCTTCAGATTGCTTAAAGTAAGTTTTAAAATCACTTTCAAAAACGATGATGAAGTTTAGTCATGTGACCAGTTCAGCTAACATGGAGGCCGTCAAATTTCAGTGAAAATCACCATAAATGCTGGCAAGGAAAGAGTTAATCGCTCACCTCACAGTTCATCACTATTCCATGTAAGGTTTAGTTAAAGCTAATCTGAAAACTCTTCTTCTCTGTTTGAGTCCTGCGTCCACACTGAGACACTGTTTGTGTAAACACTCTCCAAAGTGGATACATTCATGTTGTAGTGAAAACAGCAGTAAAACAGTTGGGTGTTGTTTTCTGATTTTATCAAAAAAATCTGAATGTCGTTTCTGCTTCAAACCAAAAGTGAAGCTGTTTGCATTGCAAACCAATGTTTGTGGTTATAATAAATTATATCAATACAATTTTGTAATAGTAAGCACAGCATAAAAGTTTTTTTTTTTTGTACAACAAAAGGTGTATTAACACCTGTCTTGCTTGGTTTGATTGAATCAAACTCAAGTTTGTTTATCCCTTTGATATGCATGTTAAAATGTTCAACTTTACAGCAAAAAAAAAAAGAAAAAAGATGTTTACAGTGTACAGTTGAAGTCAGTCCTTTGATTTATTTATTTTTTTCTTTTTAAGATATTTCCCAAATGATGTTTAACAGAGCAAGGAAATTTTTACAGTATGTCTGATAATATTTCTTCTTCTGGAGAAAGTCTTATTTGTTTTATTGTGGCTATAATAAAAGCAGTTTTTAATTTTTTTAAAACCATTTTAAGATCAAAATGATTAGCCTCTTTAAGCTATATAGGAGGGGCTAATAATTCAGGGGGGCTAATAATTCTGACTTCAACTGTATATAGCTAATATTATCCTTCATGACAACTGTGTGGGGGTACTTTTTTATTTTTTTAAGTCATCTGTTTAATTTATTTTAAGTTCTCAAAGTCTGCATAATTAAGTGTTTGGCCACTTGAGTGACAGGTCTCTTGTCACTTCACCTCAGCTAAATCTAGCCGATGAACTTGGCACACATATCATATTTGGCTCATGCATTATGTGACTTTACACAGTCTATTGATTTATTAATATAATTAATATTATGATTATTATTATTTCGAACAATTATCAAATCATTTGGAATATGTTCTATTCTTAATTGTGCTCACAGACCATTTAAGTCTGGCCTCCATTTTTCTAGTGAGTGAAATTCCTACAGTATATAATTTGCTTTTGTGTTTTGATTTGTTTAAAATTATTTATTTATTATTAACAATTTTATTTAGAACTTTAATGCACTCCAAAAGATTGATTAGCTGTAGGCTGTAAAACAATCATCTGAAAGTTGTCATATAGTGCTACCAGCCTGATCTCACGGGGAAATGTAACTATTTTACGTTTTGTCATTTTAGTGGCTAGTTCATACGAATTCGTTCAGTCGTATGAAAATGTACGATTTTAAAAAGGAGGCGTGGCACTAAACCCCGCCCTTTAACCCAAAGGTCATTGAGAGATGAGCAAATTGTAATAAATTGTACAAATGAGATCGTACGAATTTATACAAATTAGCCACTAAATCAAAAAGTTACAAATTGCAGTGAGTTCGTGTTGGTGCTACAGTATGGCTGGATTCCTTAAAGGCTAATAATTCTGACTTCAACTGTGAATATGATCTGACCTTGATCCCACAAATTTGCAGAAAACCCTTACCTTTTGATCTATCAGCATCCCATAGTTTGAGTTGAGCACCAATGGCATCTGCTAAATAACCCTCAGCATTGCTCTTTGATGAACCAGCCCTAACAAACACCAGTCTATTCCCCAGCTCTATCTCTGACACATTTTTTTTTTTTTTTATGGATAAAAGGAAAAGGCATTGTGGTGTTTGGCTGTTCTACTTCTGTCCGAGGTAACTAGTCTACCGTTATAACTGAAATATGTATAATACACATGTCATGACCGTGTCACTCTCTATTTGCACAAATTAAATTATGTCACTAATAAAAAGTGGAGGAACAACTGTGTTACATTCTTGAAAACAACAGTGAAACACTGTTTACACTGACTCACATTAACAAACTGGCCGTGTTCCACCATGGCCTACAGTCATTATAGTCAATAGATTATCTATTGTGAATAACAAACAGTTAAAGTGTTGTAAAATATCAGACAACGTGCATTTTGTTTTCATCAAGTCATGAAAATTAATTAAAAGACGCCGGGAGCTGTTAGTGGAAAAAAAAAGTTTGTGGTTGCCAAAAACGTTCAGAATGCATCGAGAATATGTTTGCACAATAGAGGAATCAATTTAAAAACAATATGTCACTTCCTAGCAACTTTTATTAGATGTCCTGAAACTTGAGCATTGGTAGACGTGCACTTTAATAAATGCTTGGTTCCACAATATTGATTTGCGTTGAGGCAACATGAAGGAATTAAGTTAACTTATTAGTTTATACAAATTTAAGAGGATTGGACATAAAACAATTAACAGTGTTAGGCAAGCTACTTGGAAAATGTAGTGAGCAAAGCTATTAGTTACTTAAAATGTAGCTTAAAGGGTCACGAAACCCCCTGTCTCAGCAGGGTGTTTTCACAACTCTGTTTTGAAAAAAGTCAGGAAAGTTGGGCGTGTCCAGCTCTGGGAGTGTGGGAGTGTCGGGGGAGGGAAAGAGGATAAGATTTTGCATAGAAGGGACGCGCTAAGTTTGACAGGAAAAACAAACACACAGAGGCTGATTTGTTACGGCGAATAAGAGAAAAAAATCCTCCGCATTTCTCTGTAACTTATGTACTCGGTAGGTAGCGTCAGAAAGCCGTGTGTGTATAGACTATCCTGTCACAAAATGCGGCGAAAATCCTGCACGACGGAAATAGTTTGTGTTTACATGTTTACACTCGGAGAGCAGCATTTAAACAAAGGGCACTCCACTGCAAACACTTACCAAATCTGTAGACAGACAATCACACTGGAGCTGTGTCTTTATATTAAAAGTAGACGAGCGGCAAATCCGGATTTCACCATTTCCAGATGAGAAAAAGCTCTCGTGTAAAAATGTTCCTTACAAACGCGTTTCTGTCGCGTGTCGCGTGCACTGTAATCCACACGTGAGTCCAGCTGCTCTCCCATAAAGTGAAAATGAAAACAAAACCTTCGTTGCAACACACTAATAACACCTACGACTCTTGTCTTGAAATTCTTGTACTTTCACATGTTTTGGCAACACAACGTGGCGTCTCTCTGCCGTCTGAACAGTGTAAACTGGTAAACAGTCTCCGGAGCTATCATGCATATTAATGAAGTTTCGCGTCATACACAATAGAGCGCGCTGATTGGTTTGAAGCACGGCTTCTCATGAATTAATACTGCGCACTCAGATACGTCAGAACGTCCTAGAAAAGACAGACAGCCACTGTACTGCTGGATTTACACCTAAGTATCTCATGGCCGTGACGTAGCTTCAAAAATTCGTTTCAAACCGGAAGAACGAATTTGCTCAAAATAACGCAAAAACAACCAATTTTCACTTTTTAGTGCAATATATGTGTCCTAATAGTGTTTATAGCAGCGTGGGACACATATATGACTGTCAACAGCTCAAAAAATGTGTTTTGGTGTTTCGTGACCCTTTAACTACACTAAGGCCCAATCCCAATTCTACCCCTTAGCCCTTCCCTTCAGCCCTACATCTTGTTTTGCACGTTCACGTGAAGGGGTAAAGGTGTCCCAATTCTCTTTAGCTTGAAGGTGTAGGGCTAAGGGGAAGGACCACACTTGAAACAAAGGGGAACGAAAATTTCCCAGAATACACCATTTACAATGCCAGCATGGCTGCACACAGAAGTCAGGAGATTCACAAATTAGTGTTTTTTGTCATTATTATGAATTTTTACAACAAAAAAGCACGTGTTTTAATACATCCATAATGGCGTTCGTGTTTTATTGTCATTTTTAAAAAAGCCGCTAAAATAAAAACGAATTATACTAAAACTAATAAGAACTCCTGTATAGTAGTCCTACAACATTCTGACACTCGATGACACTCTAATACCCGTTCAGAAAATCTAGTGGCTGGGAATGGCATTTTTACAGTGTCTGCTATAACGTTAATGTTGTTTTTGTGTATTTACATAGATAAATATGGCCACTGTGTAAATGCGCAGTACAGTTACGTTCTTATTGCTACATTATATCGTTATGATAACATGACATTATTGCTCAAAAAAATCGACAAATTCAACTGCAATAACTACAGCAGTCGCGATCGTCTGATCTCATATGAAGCAAGAGATCGTGATGACATATGATGACGTGTGCTGGTGTTGTACTGTAGTGGTCTCCCATTTCATAGAGGAACATTTTGAAGCCCTTCCCCTTCACACTCTGTTTCAAGGGTAAAGGGGAAGGGGTAGGGGTACAAAAATAGAATTTGGTTTGGGCCTAAAGCCTCTGCACACGACAAACGACCAGCAACAGACTGGAAGTCATTTATTTCCAATAGAGAGTAGTCCGAGAGCTGCGTGGAGTTCCGATCATCGCCGTATGCGGAAAATTCGAATCCGAATTGAGCTGCGGATCCGTTGAAATATTTGAACTCCAACGACTAGACCGTATGCGACCGGCTGACCGGATGTGATGCATTCCAGTATTGTCCAAGCAGGTGCGTTCGCGTGAGATGAGAAATAGGAGTTTTTTCGTTATTTTTTTGAATCAGAAAAAAGTTTATCTTAAACATTTCTATTCATAAGTGAATAATAAAAAATAAGATTTTTTTTGTGTTCTCTCCACATTCCCTCCAAAATTATTAGCGGTCTATGAGTTTCTAGTATTCATTCATTCATCCATTCAATCATGGTGAACGCACAGAGAATAAAGGCTCTTTTTGCACTTTATTTCAGACACCAGGAGAATTTAGCTTCTCTCCCATGGTGCACGACAACACAGAAAATTCTGTGAAAATGTCATGTGCAGTGGAAAGGCGGCTTAAAAGCTACCTCCTGGTAAATGTAGCAAGCTAAGCTAAAAGCTACATGGCAAAAGTAGCTTAGCTACATCTAAGATATTTATTTTTTCATTTTTAAATTGAACCAACTTTAATTCAAGTCAGTTCTGTCTTAGTGATCAAGAAAACTGCCAATGAAACATGAAGTCATTTACTGCAATTAATATGCTTTTCCAAACAGTAACACATTTTACTAGACAGCAAAAACAAAATAAATCATGAAAATAGGGGTTGCACATTTAAAATACAATAGTAATATATATATATATATATATATATATATATATATATATATATATATATATATATATATATATATATATATATATATATATATACAGTACAGACCAAAAGTTTGGACACACCTTCTCATTCAAAGAGTTTTCTTTATTTTCATGACTATGAAAATTGTAGATTCACACTGAAGGCATCAAAACTATGAATGAACAATGTGGAATTTTATACATAACAAAAAAAGTGTGAAACAACAGAAAATATGTCATATTTTAGGTTCTTCAAAGTAGCCACCTTTTGCTTTGATTACTGCTTTGCACACTCTTGGCATTCTCTTGATGAGCTTCAAGAGGTAGTCACCTGAAATGGTCTTCCAACTGTCTTGAGAGTTCCTAGAGATGGTTAGCACTTGTTGGCCCGTTTGCCTTCATTCTGCGGTCCAGAACACCCCAAACCATCTCGATTGGGTTCAGGTCCGGAGACTGTGGAGGCCAGGTCATCTGGTGCAGCACCCATATCACTCTCCTTGGTCAAATAGCCCTTACATAGCCTGGAGGTGTGTTGAGGGTCATTGTCCTGTTGAAAAATAAATGATGGTCCAACTAAACGCAAACCGGATGGAATAGCATGCCACTGCAAGATGCTGTGATAGCCATGCTGGTTCAGTATGTTTTCAATTTTGAAAAAAATCTCCAACAGTGTCACCAGTAAAGCACCCCCACACCATCACACCTCCTCCTCCATGCTACACGGTGGGAACTAGGCATGTAAAGTCCATCCGCTCACCTTTTCTGCATCGCACAAAGACACGATGGTTGGAACCAAAGATCTAAAATCTGGACTCATCAGACCAAAGCACATTTCCACTGGTCTAATGTCCATTTCTTGGGTTCTTTAGCCTAAACAAGTCTCTTCTGCTTGTTGCCTGTCCTTAGCAGTGGTTTCCTAGCAGATATTCTACCATGAAGAACCGATTCACAGTCTCCTCTTAACAGTTGTTCTAGAGATGTGTCTGCTGCTAGAACTCTGTGTGGCATTGACCTGGTCTCTAATCTGAGCTGCTGTCAACCTGCGATTTCTGAGGCTGGTGACTCAGATGAACTTATCCTCCGCAGCAGAGGTGGATCTTGGTCTTCCTTTCCGCATAAGAGCCAGTTTCTTTGTAGCGCTTGATGGTTTTTGTGACTGCACTTGGGGACACTTTCAAAGTTTTCCCAATTTTTCAGACTGACTGACGTTCATTTCTTAAAGTAATGATAGCCACTCATTTTCTTTACTTTTTGCTTTACTTTTCTGCTTTTTACTTGCCATAATACAAATTCTAACAGTCTATTCAGTAGGACTATCAGCTGTGTATCCACCTGACTTCTGCACAACACAACTGATGGTCCCAACCCCATTTATAAGGCAAGAAATCCCACTTATTAAACCTGACAGAGCACACCTGTGAAGTGAAGACCATTTCAGGTGACTACCTCTTGAAGCTCATCATGAGAATGCCAAGAGTGTGCAAAGCAGTAATCAAAGCAAAAGGTGGCTACTTTGAAGAACCTAGAATATGACATAATTTCAGTTGTTTCACACTTTTTTTGTTATGTATATAATTCCACATGTGTTCATTTATAGTTTTGATCCCTTCAGTGTGAATATACAATTTTTATAGTCACGAAAATAAAGAAAACTCTTTGAATGAGAAGGTGTGTCCAAACTTTTGGTCTGTACTGTATATATATATATATATATATATATATATATATATATATATACACACACACACATTTGAAGTCAGAATTATTAGCCCCCCTTTGAACTATTAACGTACCACAGCAAATTAATTAGTTCCCTATAGTATTGTTCAAAAACACCACAGTGTTTTAGATATTTTAAATACTGTATTTACGTTAAATTACTGTATTATTTTTTCATGTAAGTCAACTTGGGCCCATTTGCGCAACAAGTATTGAACAAATTTAAAACCAATTCTACTCTAACAAGAGCACAGCATCACAATTAACTTTAAAACTGTCACACCCTGCTGGCTTCCGCAGTCCCAGTCACCGCACTCAATCACCATCCACCACACACAACACCCGTGAACCCTCACCAGACTACAAATCACCCACACCTGCACCTGCAATCACCAGCTCACTATATATACTCACTAGTGATGTGCGATACCACTGATTTCCTATCCTATACCAAGTAAAATGAAGGCGAGTATCGACGATACCGATCCTATACCGATACTTTGCCCAAAACTTACTGTTTGTGAAATTAAAGTAGCAAGTAGTGTACTTAAAAGTGTCACTTCATACTGCATAGGATATTATGGGTTATTCTTGTTTATTGATGAAGAATTATCATACAAAAAAAGCCAACGTACATATTTATTGACAGCATCTGAGCATGTATATCTTAAAACGCCTGCCTGAACATCTTAAAAAAACATTCACAATTCTACGTTTAGTGACAAGTTAATCCGGTTCCCATGAAAGTGTTTTATCATTGTCACAAAAAACCCAAGCCCCCAAAATACAGCCACATCGCCACATTTTCTCCCTCTGTACCTGGATAGTGCCTGCCTGCTGCACCTAATGACTCTGAAAGCGATGTCTGTCTTGCCCTACAGCACCTGTGCCTCTCTTTTCCTCCTCTTCTGACCGCCTAGTCGTGACGTTGTCATATTCTGTCTTGCGATTTCTATGTAGATATTTGATTAGGTTTGTGGTATTACCACAGTACCTCACTGTTTTGTTACACGTGTCACAAACTGCACCGTTTGAGTTTATGGTAGTGAAGTAGCTCCACACATAACTCTGCTTGCGGTCACCCATATTCAATGACCGAGTAACTGAACAACATGTGCCAGCGGACGGAGTGGCTACTGTCTAGCGAGCGTGATCTGACTGCAGTTGTATTGTGCCATATTACGCACATGACTTTGCAGGCGGAAGAACAAGTAGTTCCGACTAAGTTGGCATTATTCAGATAAACTAGGGTAATTGTGGTTAGTTTCCACTGTATTTTATTTCCAATAAACTACATATTTGCTCTAAATTACTGAAATATCGATATTTTGATAAGATAATCGATTCTACAACATACAAAGCTGGTATTGGAGATATTGATATTTTAGTATCGATCCGCAGATCACTAATACTCACCTCAGCGGCTATATATACTCATTCACTCAGCGGCTGGAATCAAAGTCAGATGGTTCTCCTCAACGACTCTCTCGATTTCTCCTGTGCTCTTCTGTGGATGTCCCCTTTCACCTGTGGCTGCAAAATACATCTGATTCGGGGAAGTGACTATTATGATACTGGTGTTTGCCGAAGTACTGAACTTACCTCATGAACTGTGTGTGAGATCGCTCTCCCTCTGCTACACCCCTCACCTGCTTCACCTTTTACCCAAGTAAATACCCTTGAAGTTAATCCTGCTTTTTCTTCCTTGTGTGACAAAAACATGTACTTCTCGATTTACTTTCATTGGCTAGACACTGGCTTCTCAGCTCCATCAATGGTGGTAGCATCACTTAATGATCCGTGATCGGTAAATGTACAGTAGCTTGTGTGGATGCTACTTCGCTACTTGCTTAAAATAACAGCTTCACTACTGAAAAGCTATTTGATTTATAAAGTAGTGACACTACCGCCACGCTACTGAAAAATGTAGTTAAGCTAGTATAGCGTCACTACTTGTAGCGACGCTACTGCCCAACACTAAGTTGTCCCCCCGAAAAAAATTCAAGAATTGTGTTGTTTCAGCTCATTTTAAATGAGTAGTTTAAACAAACAGCAAACTTTACTCTTTGAGTGTGTTTAACTGTCATGGAAAATATCAAAAACTAAAGTAACAAACATTTAAGAAATCCTAATTACAGAAATAAAGTTTCCATTTAAGCAAAGTATTTAAAAAATTATAATTATATATAAATTATTACAGTGTAAAGTTCTTTCACTGTTGTTTTCAAGAATGTAACACAGTTGTTATATTTTATCTTTTTTTTTTACTTGTAGTTTTACCATCACCTTAATTTCTTGTTTTTAACTTAAGTGTGTAGATGTCTCGTAGCAACTAAAACGCATCTTTTTTTTAGGGAAAGCAGTTTGTGGGTGCTGTAGGTAAACAGCACTCTTAAGCGCATTTAAAAATAAACCTTTACACTGGCAGGCGGATGCCAGAAAAAAAAAAAGAGTCCTTGTATTTTTTTTTTTTTTTCATGAGGTCCTTTATTTTGACAGAAACAGGAGAAATGTGTATTTATATCTCTGGCTGTGTGCTGTGGCCTGTCCACAATTACAGACTGTTGATCCCAGACTCTGCAGAGGGAGGTGCAGTGAGATGGAGGAGGGCCACAGTGGGACAGGAGGAGACGCTCTGGGACATCAAGGGGGCGACTTTCACAGAATTCTTCATCACTTTGTACATTGGGATTTTTAAATGTATTTATTGGCATGCCAATTTGTTATTAAGGAATGGTTTAACCAGAAATGAAAGATGCCGGAATTACGGATGTTTTTGATACTAGAATGTACACTGAAAAAAATAATTCATTGGATTTACAAATTTGTTTTGTTTTAGGTTAAGTGGTTGCAAATAATTTATATGGGCTGAGTTTAAACAAACAAATTAAATTAAACATCACTGACTTTAATTTGTTTTAAATCCAGCCCATATAAATTGTTTGCAACCACTTACTTTAAAAATTAAAAACCCTACAATCAGAATCAGAAGGTTGGCAATACAACGTTTTTATATGAACTTGAATAGGCAGTGATGTAGAAGTAGGTGTTGATGATTTTCTGTGAAGGCAGAGTTTAGCCAGAGTATTATGCCATAAAGCGACTCATTCCAGAACCTGTTGTTTTGGCATATTGGCCTCAATATAAGCGGATTTAGAGTAACAAGAAATTTTAGTTAAAAATGGTACAGGAAGTTTTTATACCACATGACCACTTGTATAATTTAGATTTGTCAATTTCTGACCACCTTTAATTGGGCAACCCTAAATCAGAAAAAGATATGACAGTATAAAAAATGCAAATGAAAAAAGAAAGTAGTGATTTCTAAATTTAATTTGACTTGCAGATCATACAACAAACATTATTTAATGTGTTCCTCATGATTTTTATTTATTTATTTATTTTTTAAATAAACACATATTCCAATTTTGGTTCTTGCGACACATTTCAAAAAAGTTGGAAGAGTAAAGCGTTTACCACTTTGTAATGTTGCCATTCCTTTTCACGACACTTAAAAGACGTTTAGGGACTGAAGACACAAAGGGATGAAGTGTTTCAGGTGTAATTTTGGCCCATTCTTCCTGCAAACAAGTCTAAAGGTGGGCATCAGTACAGGGTCTTTATTGTCGCATTTTGCACTTCAAAATGCACCACACATTCTCTATTGGAGATAGGTTGGGACTGCAGGCAGGCCAATCAAGTACCTGTATCTTCACAGCCAGGACTTTGTGGTTTTGCATCGTCTTGTTGAAATACGCATGGGCGTCCCTGGCAAAGATGTCTTCTTGAAGGCAGCACATTGTGCTCCAAACTCTGTGTACTTTACAGCATTAATGTTGCCATCACAGAAGTGCATGTTACCTTTGCCAAGGCCACTGACACAGCCCCATACCATGACAGACCCTGGCTTTTGGACTTGTTGCTGGTAACAGTCTGGATGATCCTTTTCTTTTTTGGTCCGGAGCACACAGTGTCCGTTTTTCCCAAAAAATACCTGAAATAGGGATTTATCTGACCACAGTAGACGTTTACATTACATGGTGTTCCATCCCAGATGCCTCTGAGCCCAGAGAAGTTGCTTCTGGACACTGTTAACATAGGGCTTCTTTTGGCACAGTACAGTTTTAACTGGCATTTGTGAATGTAACTATGTATTGTGGTACTTGATAAAGGTTTGGCAAAGTAGTCCTAAGCCCTTGTGGTAATATCACTTATAGATGAATGACGATTCTTGATGCAGTGTCTCCTGAGGGATTGGAGATCTCAGTTGTTCAACTTTGGCTTGCGCTCATGTCCTTTACGCACTGAAATTCCTCCAGATTCCTTGAATCTTTTATTGATGTTTTGCACTGTTGAAAGTGAAATATCCAAATGTCTTCTTATTTTTCTTTGAGGAACATTGTTTTTAAACATTTCAACTATTTTTTTTTACATATTTGTTGGCAAACTGGTGATCCTCAGCCCATTTTCGCTCCTAAAGGACTAGACCTTTCCAATCACATCATTATTTAACCAATTTACCTGATTACTTCTCCTAAACTGCTCCTGTCCTAACCTTTTTTAGAATGTGCTGCAAGTCTGAATGACAGGAAAGGATGTATATTTACAAATGAAATTTAATGAAATACAATGAAATATAAGTCAAAGTAAATTTGGAAATCCCTACTTTCTTATTTGCATTTTCCATACTGTCCCAACTTTTCTGATTTAGAGTTGTAACTGTAAAAAAAAATTGTATTTAGTGTTTAACAAGTTTATTTAGAATTATTTGTTTTGCTGTTTATAACAAGCCATTTTTTACCAGGCCTTATTCATAGCCATTTAAATGTTAGATTGTTGGTTGAAGACTAGTTTTACAAGAATCTGCTATATAAGCGTGTTTCCGGAAACCAAATATATTAGTAAAACAGGGTACAACAGCAGTTAGCTTGTGAAAATGACCAGTCAGCACACCTCTGGGAGATAACAGAAATAACATACTGCTATCATGCTTGCTTGATCTTTATGAAATAAAATGGCAACTCATTAATAAAATTGATGCATATAAAAGGGAAGAAATCAGGAAACAACATTTAAAAATCATTTTTAAAAGTTGTTAGACATATGGTTTAAATAAATTTTTGGATGACAATAAATACTGCTATCGTGTGTATTTAATATTTATGGAATAAAATGGGAACTCATTAATGCAAACAACATATAGCTTTCAAAAAGACACAGGAATATCCTTTTATTTTTATTTTTTTAAATATATATATTCACCCCCAGAACTTTGAATTATTCAGTGCGCGTCTATATAAAGTAACACTTTTAGCTGTGCTATTTTACTTCATTCAGAAACTATTGTAGTTTTTATTTATATTTGCTAGTAGTTAGTAGCAATTTTGTTTTTGCCATGTTTATTTTGTCAAAATATGTTTATACAATTTTGATTTTAGCTCAGTTACTTTAGTTTTGAGTTAAAATATGTAAATTAAACTGAGATGTTTTGATAAATGAAATTGGATTAGTTTTTGTTATATAATTATTTACTTTATGTTGTGTAAAAGTAATTTTAAGCTCATGGTTTTAGTTTTAGTTGACTATAGTAATTTAGCATTATTAATAATTAATAGTCACAGCATTATTAGAGCTTGATAAAGACAGTCAATATTATATACTGAATTATATTGCTGTGACAATAAAAGTGGTCCAATAATCTGAACAAGCAAAAGAAAAATGAAAATATGTTTTTTGAAGAACATTTTCTTTTGTTACATTATAAGAAGTACCCTGTGGCTCTGGCCACCCCTCAAGATTTTAAAAAAAATTTGGTGCATGACTTGGATTTTGGGATCCGGTCTTGGTTTTGTATGCTGGTTTTGGTGGCAGATGTATCTAGTGTGCCTGATGTTTTTTCAGGGGGCTGCGGTTTTGTGGTTTGGTGGGGGTGCCTGAAGTCAGGGTGGCGTCTGAACCACCTTCTCTCTGCTGGCCATGAGCCCAGTGTCCCTGCTTCAGCAGCTCCACCTCAACTATGTCACTGCAGCCAAGAAGATGCGTGCAAAGCAACAGGAAATACAAGACAGCCTTGTTTATGAGTGCAGTGTGTGATGCAATGCTGCCTGCACTGGACTGACTGGTGCCTTTGAGGCGGACACGGGACCTTATAAAATCCCATTCATTTGATTCTATTCTTTCCTGATTTATTTTTTTTTATTTAAAGAAACACTCTGCATTTTTGAAAATATTTTACAACTTCCCTACAGTGAAACAGTATTACATTTAAAAATATATATATATTCAGCTGATATCCAGGAGTGCTTTTAGCTCAGCATAAATCATTGAATCAGACATTAGCATGTCCCACAAATTTTTTTAAAAAGTTTTATTTAAAGCCTGACTGTCACTTCTACGTTGTGTACAGCAGACACAGGACGTCAACATGATGCCAAATTGACATTGTACCCCAACGTCGCGGGTACATTGCATTTTGTTTGGAAATAAAAATTGGGTTGATGACAGAACCCAACGTCAGACTAACGTCAATGTCCAACAACCAACCTAAAATCAACCAAATATCAACGTCTAATGATGTTGTGTGGATGTTACCACTATGACGTCTATCAGACGTATGATTTTGGTTGCCATACCTGACGAATAAATGTCAGTATTTGACATTGTCAGTATTTGACATTGACAGTATTTGACGTTGGTTTAAGATGTTGGCTCGATGATGGATTTTGGTCACTTTTCTACACAACATAATTTCAACCAAATATCAACATCATTTGATGTCATTATTGGACCTCAAATTAAAGTTGTCCTTAGATGATGGTTAGACATTGAATTTTGGCCATCTAACAAAGTAGTCCCCAACCTATTTATTCACTCCAGACCAGTCAAGGCTTGAAAATTTTATCATGGACGGGGAAGAGGGGGTTGGGGCGGTGAGGTTTGGGTGGGAGGGTTGGTTCTATGCAGATTGCTAGGCGACCATCAACTGTTTTCTAGGAGGATGACAAGCTGACAAAACATTGCTGCAGCTCTGATACAAGTTTTATTTATGGAGAAAATTAAAAGCACTGCAGTGTTTGGGTGTTCTGTGTTTGTCTGAGATAACTAGTCTACTGTGTATATTCCATACAAAGTATGAAGCTGCTTTTTAAGTTCTTATCACATGACTCGTGGTGCACTTGATCCATCCTGAAAGATGTTTTCACCTGGGTGCACCTGGAAGGCGTTTCACCTCCTTTGTAAATAACGAACTTGCACGAGGAAAAGGTGCAATATGTGAACGACCCCTAAAGCCACCGTCGTTTGCGATCTCCAGCAGTTGATCTTTGTGCACAGACATGCTGGATTCATGTGATTTGTTGACAAATGCCTTGCGGATTCCTTAGCAGTTTGGCGGTCCTTCACTGGGCCTTTTCCCCTTCGCAAAGAAATTTTCCAAAGATTTTGCTAGCTTGTGGATACAATTTTGGTGCTCAGGTGACCGAGATGTAAGCGAGAGAATACGGTCCTTTTTCAAAATAAAAGAGATTTTTTAGAATAAATGATTGTTCATTCATATAATAAATAAAACATAAATAATTAATGATTTTTTTTTGTGCAGCCCGGCACCAATTGATCCAAGGACCGGTACGGGTTGGGGACCTAAATCTAACCTAAAATTACATTTTATGATGTTGAGAAAATGAAAAGTTGCTTTTCTAGACCAATATGTTTAGGAATTGCACTCTCAGCATAATAATCAAAGAACTTTCTTGCATTACCATGACTGCAGCAGACACAATGATATTACGCAGTGCCTGAAAATAGTCCCTAGCTAGGTAATTGGATAACAGGTAGCTATCATTGTGCCTGCTGCAGCCATGGTACAGCGGCAACATGCTAATGGCTCGTTCGCACTTCAGACTGGCTCGTAAAATTACGGGGCACAGGGTAAAATCTGCTCTTCTTTTTGGCTTTGTGGCTGTTCATCAAGACAACGACAAGGTTCGTTTGAGCCCGGGTCGACCATGGCTTGTTATTATTGTATAAATAATTGCTCTGTAGTCTCTCGGCTGTGTATTTAAAACATGGCGGTTTCTTTGTTTTCGTTCTGGCTTGTTGCGTGAGCGAATGATGTATCTCTGTAAACCAATAGCGTTCAGCTGCGCATCTAGCTCCGCCTTTTGGTACTCTTTCTTGTGTTTGGTACCCTTTCGAAAGGGTGCCCGAAAAAGAGGTACGGTTTGGTTCGGTACGCCTTTTGACAGTGGAACCGTACAGTACCGTACCACTCAGTGGAAACGGGCCATAATGATCCAATTCAATGATTTATGCTAAGCTAAGCTAAGCTGAACGTGCTCCTTCCAGACCTGGAGATCAGCTGAATGGATTAAAAACGCTAAAACTGAACTGTTTAACTCTAGGGGAGTTAGCCTATTTCCAAAAACCTCCAAAAAAAGACTTTTTTTCTTACTTCTTGAACATAGAACTATAAAAGACATGTCCATCTTAAAATATAACACATTATATTTACAATACGCTAGGGGGTTTTAATCATATTCTAGGAGTAAAATAGTAAAATACAATATAGTTTTAGAACCATACTATAGTAAAGTGTATTATATTGTCTATATATTGTAGTATTCACAACTTTATGAATGCTACTTCATAGTGTAGTATTAACTATTGGGAACTGGTGGGAGTTGTCTTACCTAGGGTGACAAAAAGTCTAGAAATGGCCATGGCAGTCCCTATATATTCCACACTTATAGCTTCAATCCTGGGAAATACTTATTTTTTTCCAGACTAAAATACATTCCCGCAGCTGTGGGCTTACAACACCATGAGAGCATCAGATTGAGTGCACACCAAACTGCATCATTCATTCACCAAGACACTCAGACTGCAGCCTTCATATTTAGAGTCTTGTGGTTTGATAATCCCAGAAAACAGTCCCATATCATGATTTGATAAGGTGTACAGCAGCCCCACTTTTGATTTATCCATACCAAACTTGCCCCATTATGTGATATTCCAGATTTTATGGCTATTTGCGAGTGTTTTAGGATTGGATTCCAAGATTCTGTCTGGGTTTTACTTGCAGATTTTTCCAGTCGGGTTAGAAAAGACCCAGATATTTCACCAGTAAAAGTTTCAAATGGCCATAATGTGCTTTATAAGAGCTGTTGAGTTTGTAGTCCTAAAACTCAGAGGAGAATTGGCGTTTTTGAGCCAAAGGGTTCTCTGGGGAGATTCTAATGGTAGTTTTGGATTTACGAGTAAATTGAGGTCCATGTTGAACATGACTTGAAGAGGCATTCTGGGTTTGTTGCAGTTTACAGTTTCATTTTATATGCTTTAAAAATGTAAGTTGCTAAATAAGGATTACAGCTACCGCAAGCATGTGAGTTTACATGCTTAAAGGGATAGTTCAACCCAAAATTACTATTCTGTCATCATTTACTTATGTGTATGCTGTTCCAAACCCATAGGAAATCCATTCATCTTCTGAACACAAATGATGATGGTTGTAATTAAATCTTAGAGGTTTCTGTTGCTTTACTGAAAGATGCCTCATCTAAAATTCTGATGCGTCTGTGACCAAATATTTATTTATTTATTTATTTAAATGTTTCACTGTAAATTATATGACAATGTCATGACAACAAATGTGTCTGTTAGGGTGCTTTCACACTTGGTTCAATTGCCTGGTCAGAACCAAAGTTCGATTGTCCCCCCTTGCCACCTTCCTGGCTGGTTTGTGTTCACACTGTCTTTTTTCCTTCTGAACCCTGGTACGCTTGCATCATCGAGCTGCTTTTATGTGTACAGCTGTTGCTAAGTGACGGCCATGAAAGCAAAGTGCCAAAATGGAAAGACGTATACACACATCGCGTTCGTTCTTCTTTTACTGAATCTTTTGGTTTTGGTAACATACAGAAAGCGACTCGTGTCTATCTGCCACAAATATAATCAAGAGTTCACACTTAGCTGATGATTGATTATAAAGTATTGTTTGGCATGCTGTCCCGGGAGAGAGCCCTGAGCTCATAAGATCCTCGAGCCCCGGGCTCCCTCCCGTTTGCAAGGCGAGAGGGGAGCTTGAGCTCAGGTAGATCTCGAGAACTCCCCTGCTGTAGTAGCTAATGAACAGATAGTGATTGCTTTTAAGAGATGACTACTTACTAGGAGCATGTCTATGGTGCCGATTTGGATTAGTCAATTAACTTAAGTTGCATGTTTTTGGACGGTGGGAGGATACCAGGGGAAACCCATGTGAGCATGGGGAGAACGTGTAAACTCAGCACAGAGACGTTGGCCGGCTTGGTAATGACTAGAACCAGTGACGTTCTTGCTCTGAGGCAACAGTGCTAGCCACTGGGCCACCATGCCACCCATCTAGGAAAGGAGGAGGAGAAGGGGTGGAAGGGGGGATTCTACGAAATGAAGATGGCTGTTATATGGAACTTAGCGTATTTATAGTGGCTTAGGAATCATGCGGGGCCGGCTGCAAGCAATCATAAGCATGTGATCCTCTCGAAATTAGTTTATAAATAAACTTCACTTATACATGCTCTGAACATAACACGATATCTGCAAAAGTCATTTTTGGACAAGCATACATTATCACTGTATTTGCCCTGGGTCAGTCCAGCGTGTCCCCAAGGTACAGTACATGATACACAGACATACACACACAAACTTCTTCTTCAAATCACTTCTGGTATTTGGTACGATTGCATTCATTTCAGAAGTGAACTGGACCCCAGACCACCTCTTTCAGGTGGATTCAGGTATGGTTCACGGGTCCACACTGCGGACCAAAAGTGCTAGTGTGAAAGCACCCTTACTTTAATTTAATTTCTTAAATTAATCCAGCCTGATCTCACGAGGAAACAACTATTTTACGTTTTGTCAGTTTAGTGGCTAATTTGTAAGAAAATGTATGATTTTTAAAATGAGGCGTGGCACCAAACCCCACCTCTAAACCCAACTGTCATTGGGGGATGAGCAAATCATACTAAATTATATAAAAGAGATCATACAAATTCATACGACTTATTCATGAAAAAAATCAAAAAACTAAATTAAATGTTACGAATTGCCATGAGATTGTGTTGGTTAAACTGGTTTCAACTAAATTTTTTTAGCTATGCAAAGTTTAAAAGGGCCCTATTTTAGCGATCTAGGCGCAAAGTCCAAAGCGCAGGGCGCAAAAGCTATAAGGGCGTGTCAGAATCCACTTATACTATTTTAAGGATGGGAAATTCCACTTCGCGCCGCTGCACATTGTCTAACAGGGTTGAGCTTATTCTCTTAATGAGTTATAGGTGTGTTTTGAGAATAAACCAATCAGAGTCTCATCTCCCATTCTCTTTAAGAGTCAGTTGCGTCGTGCCATAGCACATTTGCTATTTAAATGGCGGACTTTGTAAGTGGAAAAACTGAGCGCTTCACTAGCGAGAAAACAGTTAAACTGAGAATCTACAGCAAGAGAATGAGAGATGAGCCTCCTCATTCTTTACTTTCACTTTCACTCTCGTGGATAAGGAAACGTGTTGTACGCACTAAATTAATTAGCCCATACATAATTAATTTAGTTTGTTAAGCGCAAAGATTTGTTTCAAAACTATTTTTAAATTCAGTTCTAATTTCCAGCAAACGAATAAATAAACAATAATAATGAAGTGTGGTCAAAGTGTGGTTATATCCAAATACACATGCTGTGCCCCTAATGGTCTAAAAGATGACAGGTGAGCAAATCTTAGCTTGTTTTTAATAAAACAAATATAAATATGCATATAATAAATAATACTGCTAATAATAACATTATACAAAAGCAAATTGTCATGAATAAACTGAAAAAGCCCCCCGAGATGAAGGCATGGAGGCAATAGTTTTTATATTTATGTAGAAAGTAATAATTTTTGTAATATTTTAATCCTTTAATTATGTTTTATTTGTAAAGATATTTGCGTATTGCTCTACATCCTGTGTGTATTAAGCAATGTTTAAGCGAGGCGCACAACTAACGTGCTTTGCGCGTGACTTTAGACCTTCTCTTATCTGGTCTATTAAACAGTCTATTCTAGTTTCTCAAAATAGCAACACGCCAACAATGCGCCTTAACACACCTTCTTTTTTAGACCAGAACGCCTATGGGCGCACATATGAGCGCAAATGCATGTGCTATTTAAACAGCGTGGTGCAAAACGTCAAAATGACTCTTGCGCCGAGCTGAAACTAGCAAACAACAATTGCATGAATTGACTTCCATCATATTTTTTATTACTATGGAAGTCAATGGCTACAGGTTTATAAACATTCTTCAAAACATCTTCTTTTGTGTTTACCAGAAGAAAGAAAGTCAAACAGTTTTTTTTTATTATTTATTTATTTAACATTGTCATCACAATTACGCTGGACAACCAAATGAATTTGTGTGTTTTTTAGCAGACTTGCTTATTCGCAACACCTGTCCACGGGAGGCTTGACATATAATGAAAATAAAACAGATACATATACACAACATTATAATTCTTTCTATAAAATAGCTGTAAGGCAAAAGCAAAAGTGGCATGATCAAATAAAGTAATAGTAGACTATTTGTGCAAACATTACTGTTTTGTTTTTAACCACTTTTCAAGTACACTACTAAAACATTTATGTTTTTTAGGCTAAAGGGTAAATCATTCCACAATTTGGTTCCCTTAAGAGAGAAAGCCAAAAGAGGTCTTACACTTTGGGACTAGACAGTCACCATTAGCAGTTGCTTATGTGACTCTATGAGAGGATTGATGGCTCGTGCCTAAAGATTAGATCAGAAACCAGCATTGAAACATGATTATTTAAACATTTAAAAAAATATTTAAGATAATTAAATTAATAAAACTATCAAAGCTAAAAAGGTTATGCTTACATAAAACCTCACAATGATGCCATCGCATATTTGTCCATAATTTTTAATTGCTTGTTTATATATCGAATCAATAGGCTTCAATGTGTTTAAAGAGGCTTGTGACACCATGATGTAATGCAATATGACAAGTGAGAGAATAGCATTTTATACATGTATAATTTTGCAGTTTGATATGATAAAACTCTTCTAATAAAATGAAAATAGTTCAGACTTGGCTTGATCTTCTTACTCATATTTTTAACAAGTAAAGGGTGAGTAAATACCTTCTAGAAGCCTTGCATTATTGATCTTGATTCAGAATTTTGGCTGAACAGGTGATGAGAAAGCTCCAGAATTTGATGAATATGAGTAAATAATTGAAGTATTCCTTTTGTCGGCAGCTAGCTCTCTGCAACTCTCACATGGTCGCCCACTGAAGCTAAGCAGGGCTGCGCCCGGTCAGTACCTGGATGGGAGACCACATGGGAAAGCTAGGTTGCTGCCGGAAGTGGTGTTAGTGAGGCCAGCAGGGGGCGCCCAACCTGTGGTCTGTGTGGGTCCTAATGCCCTAGTATAGTGACGGGGACTCTATACTGCTCAGTGAGCGCCGTCTTTCGGATGAGACGTTAAACCGAGGTCCTGACTCTCTGTGGTCATTAAAAATCCCAGGATGTCCTTCGAGAAAGAGTAGGGGTTTAACCCCGGCATCCTGGCCAAATCTGCCCACTGGCCTCTGTCTATCATGGCCTCCGAACCCTCCCCATATCATAATTGGCTTCATCACTCTGTCTCCTCTCCACCAATCAGCTGGTGTGTGGTGTGCGGTCTGGCGCAAAATGGCTGCCGTCGCGTCATCCAGGTGGATGCTGCACACTGGTGGTGGATGAGGAGATTCCCCCCAATATGTAAAGCGCTTTGAGTGTCTAGAAAAGCGCTATATAAATGTAAGGAATTATTATTATTATTATTATTTTGAGCAAATACTATATGCTTGATATGAGTGTGTTCTTCAAGAAAAGTATCTAAAGAGCAAATAATGTAAACAACTGTTCATACGACTTGTAAATTAAAAGCATTTTTTGGAAAAACCCATGTGAAATGTTCAAGGAAGTGAATGAACACTCAAGGAAGGCCAACAGATGAATTCCTTTGAACTCTATTGACTTGTGGTAGAGTTATCTTTCATTAATTTCCTTGAGTTGCGGATTAAACAAGTAAACATTTGCATGCTGTAGCGCTCAGATCTGACTGTTTGTTCATGGGATTGTAAAGTTCTTCCTTATTCTGAGTCCGATATACAGAGCGACTCCAGTCAAATGCTTAATGAGAAAGTCAGGTTGCTTTTGATATCACTTTCTGTTTGTGCGGCCGATGGTACTTTGTGGAACTTGTGTTTATGGTGATGGATGCCTCTGCCGCTCGTCCGTAACATACTAACAGTGAAGTCTTGGCAATGTGGCAGGCTATTTGCTTTCTGGCTCTTTTGCAATGCTAATGTTTCATCGCCCTGACACCTACAACATTGTTTGCTCATCTTTCTTCTCAGATAGAGTTGCCATAGCAGCAAAACAAATTATTTTTTAATATCTGCCAGTCAAAATAGGTGGCGCACTTAGTTTTGAAGGAGCCTTGTAATAGTTTTAGAACCAAGAGAAAATATGGCAAAAAATGTGGCTTTTATTTTCTTTTTTTTCTTTCATATTTTCAATTTGGGAGTTATCACACTGTAAAAAAAGTGTCGGGTTTTGCACAATTGATTTTTGTTTGAACAACATGAAGGAATTAAGTGAACTTATTAGTTTTTATAAAATTAAGTGGGTTGAACACAAAAAAAATAAGTTGTCCCAAAAAAGCAAGAATTGTGTTCTTTCAGGTCATTTTAATTAAGTACTTTGAACAACAGCAAACATTTTTTGAGTGCATATATACTGAATAATAATAATAAGTTACCCAAATTGGTTCTCACCATTTACTCGGTTGCAAGTGGTTCAAAACATTTCTAAGTTTATTTACTCTGTTAAACACAAAAGATATTTCGAAGAAAGCTGAAAACCTGTAACCATTGACTTCCATAGTATGTTTTTCTTACCAGGGGCGCCTGCAGGGTTTTATTCCAAGGTACGCACAAATCCAGCACCGCCCCATTCCCTTTCCCCAATCATTTCAAGAAACACTGATGCTTACTGTCAAAGGCTATATTATTTAAGGGCATTCATTACGACATAATTCTTTTCCTTTTGAATTTTAATATTTCGTTGAAATCTAAATGTAATAAAAGCACATCAGCACCAAGGAAAAATCAGACGCTTAAGACGTAGTCTTTAAAATTATGACATATTAAATTTGCCAATATATGACAGATGATTGTGAAACAATACGATTAGTGAAACATTAATTAAATCCGTACTTTCCATTGACTGAAAAATCATCCACTCGCACAGTCGAGTAGTGGACGGGCTCAAACAAAAATATAATTCGTATATTTTTCTTGGAAAAAATATCTTTTTGAAATGAATTTCGTATATGGTTGTCTCTTTGTTTAAATTTTTGGTTGGTCAGTTATCTTCTAGATAAAATAGAAGAACAAATAACATTTGAGGTGAAGTACTTCAAAACAAATCCGCTAGACCTATGCTTCAACAATGCTGAATCACGAACTGGATTGTCAAATAAAACTACAATTTAATTCATTTAATTAAAAAATTTGAAGAAGCAGGACAGGCGTTTACAAAGTAACAGCACTGAACATGTTTGCACATTACCTCAGTGGAGCAAACTTGGTTGGAAGGGTGAGAAAACTCAGAAACTCGTTGTGAGAATGGAGATGTCTGCTTATTTATGCCAGTCAGATAAAATTGTTTAAAACACCTTAAATGGTAACCATTCCATGCGAGGAGGCTGCACAGCACCTGGATCTGATCTGTCTGATGAAAGATACCGTTTCCCCGGCTCAGGTGCTGATAAGACTGCAGTCTCCAACCCTGTGTGGGGGATCAATATTTGTCTCATTAGTTTTAGGCCTTTTGGCAAATGTCTCAATTAAGTTTATCTGTTTTAAAGAGCGTTTATTTATTTTGGACCTTGTTTTAAACTATAGCTATCTAAATTGTAAATTTTTGTGTGCGGAAAAACCGCCAGCAAAACTAAAGCCAATAGATTTCTTCACCCATCTCCCACCATTCAAATGCACACCTTTATTTGTTGTCATTCTTTCTTGCTTTGTCAATATACCGTAGTGTATACCATTTAATAATCAATTTAAATTATGTAATAAAAAATAAATTAATTAATTAAAAAAGCGGCATTAATTCCCACCCTCTCATGGTATGCACAGTGTGTACAGCCGTACGGCTGCAAGTGCCACTGTTTCTTACTATGGAAGTCAGTGGTTATAGGTTTTAAGCTTTATAAACATTCTTCAAAATATCTTATTCTGTGTTTAACAGAAGAAAGAAAGTCAAACAGGTTTGACATATTAAAAGAGCGAATAAATGATGTCAGAATTTTCAGTTTATTACATACTATAGATAATATAATCAGTTTAAGTTTGAGCGAAAAAAATAATAATCACACCAAAAAAAAAAAAAAAAGCAGGGTTACATACAATTGATTTGTGTAGGGACGGCATGAAGGAATTAAGTTAACTAATTAATTTTTACAAATTTAAGTGGATTGAGCATAAAACAATTAGGTTGTTTTTCAGCAATGTGTAGTTTTAGCTCATTTTAAATAAGCAGTTAGAATTTTTTGAATGTATATTTTATTAGCTTTTCATCACCTTTGCATCCCCATTTGCTTTTTACCACACAACAACAACAACTGCAGCTTGCAAGGCCACAACGTTTGAAGACAACACTTGGTTCATCAAGCACTTGACATGACGACAAAGTGTCTGACCTCAGAGCGAGTGTTGTCATTTGTTATTTTTCTCTCTCTTCCTGCTCGCTCTGCACTTGAAGCAGATCAAAGGCGGCTCCTCCTTCACCTGTGCCTGGAATCCAACAGCTCCTCCATCCATCAGCGTGTCTGCTCTCCTGCACATGGCAGCGGCCCAGGCCGGATCAGGCCCCGGGGCAGCGCTCTCTGATGGACAGGTGGCATCGCTGATGCCATTGTGTGTGTGTTTTTTGGGACGGTGCAGGATAGGAATGGGGAGGGGGAAAAGCTAGAGTAGTCCAGGGTGTGAGACTTGTGGAATCTGATGCTATTGTGACCATATAAATTTACATTTTAACTATTTATTTATTTGTTTGTTTGTTATTTTGTATATTTGTATATTATTTACTTATTTATTTACTTATTTATTTATTTATTTAACTATTTAACTTTATTTATTTATTTATTTAACTATTTATTTATCTATTTATTTAACTATGTAATAATTTATTTATTTATTTATTTATTTAACTATTTATTTAACTATTTGTCTTTTTATTTAACTACTGTATATATTTAACTATTTATTTATTTAACTATTTAAATATTTATCTATTTATTTATTTACCTATTTATTTATTTATTTAACTATTTAAATATTTATCTAATTTATTTATTTATCAATTTATTCATTTAATAATTTTTTTAACTATTTAACAATTTATCTTTTTATTTATTTAACTATTTACCAATTTATCTATTTATTTATGTAACTATTTATCTGTTTATGCAACCATTTATTTATTTATCTATTTATTTAACTTATTTATTTATTTATCTATTTATTTATATATTTAACAATTTATTTAGATATTTATCTATTTATTTATTTAACTTTATCTATTTATGTAACTTTTATTTGTCTATCTATTTATTTATTTACTTTTATTATTTATTTATTTAACTATTTATCAAATTTTTTAACTATTTATTTAACTATTTATCTATTTATTTATTTACTATATATTTAACTATTTATTTATTTAACTATTTAACTATTTCTTTATTTACCTATTTATTTAATTATTTATTTATTTAACTATTTATCTATTTATTTATTTAACTATGTATCTGTTTATGCAACTATTTATTTATTTACAGTATCTATTTATTTAGCTAATTTATTTATTTATTTATTTATTTATTTAACAATTTAACCATTTATTTAACTATTTATTTATTTAACCATTTAATTATTTACTTATTTATTTATTTATTTATTTATTTATAAAATGATCTTGTTTCCCTTTAAAAAATATATGACACTCATGACAACAAATTTTAAAATAGTTTTATGCTATTTTAACTTCATTTAATAAGTTAATCAGGTTTCAATTAAATTAACAGAATATCTCAGTCTGTTTGACTGATTTATGTTAAGATGTTGAGAATACAAATTGTAAGCAGGAAGATTTTTTTTTTTATTAAATACAAATGTAATAATTTAATTAAATGATAAGTTTAATTAAATCAAAAATGAAAATGTACTCGCCCTCAAGTGGTTCAAAATATTTCAAAGTTTCTTTATTCAGATAAACACAGAAGAAAGCTGAAAGCCTGTGACCATTGACTTCCATAGTAGAAAAAAAATACTATGGAAGTCAACAATTAAAGGTTTCCAACATTCTTCAGAATGGCTTCTTTTGTGTTTAACTGACTATTCTGACTAATATTCATGTTGTTCTCTAAATCGCATCATTTCTTGTTTACATTTAGAAAAAACTTCATTAGTAGTTTCACTCAAAAGACATGACTAGGAATTGTGGACAGGTGGCACTGCCAATACCATTATGTGTGTGTTTTCTGGGACGGTGCAGGTAAATGGAATGAGGAGGGGGTGAAGCTAGAAAAATCCAAGGTGTGAGTCTTGTGGAATCAAACAAGTCACAGCTTCGCTCAGGTGATTTTTTTTTCTTCTGATGTCTGCGGTTTAGACAGGGCGTTACGCGACGTTCACGAGAACTTTGAGTAGAGAAAAAAAACAGAAGAAAAGAGAAGGATTCGGCATGCATCAACACGCAAACCTGTTGCCATGCAGAGAAGGCCCTGAAGGGATGATGGGAGTTTCTCATGAACCAAGCCCAGACAACAGGCCTGCAAACGCGCCGTGCTCATCTGAGCCACACTGGCTTAGAGTGGCGTCAACCACCAACACCTTCACATTCTTCTAGACCTTTTTTATTTTTTCTTCTTCTCTGCATCATGTTTGTGTGGGGCGCCACTGACTGCGGCTCGTTCTAGAAGGCTTGTTTTTCTCATGAGTTTGTGGGTGGTAGTTAGAGAGACGGCTCTTAATGCTGTCTGTGTGACTATACTGTATTCTGCGCGTCACAAAGAGTGGATAATGCGACTGGCACCGAGCACTCGCCATGATTGTCACCTTCATAATAGGATATGAGATATGAAGGCTTACTGGACTTCTCGAGTCAGATTATGGTGTTGCCTGTTGGGACAATGACGCCATGTTTTTGTGTGTGTGTGTGTGAACAGATCTGTTTATTTTCGATTATTCAGTAGCATGTAAAAGTAATGTTTGTTTTGGGCTTGCTATAGAACATATTATTAAAAATATATACAGTGCTCTGCATAATTGAGTACACCCCATTTTGAAAATGAATATTTGTATCCATTTCTTAGTGAATATAGGTCATATATTTTGGTGCATTTGAACCAAACAGATTTATTAAACAGATATATTTATTTAAATAATATTTTAGTCAACAAACATCTTTAGAAATAAAAAAATAATACATTTTTTTAAAAATTACAAACTACAAAATTTCAACAATTTATACATTTTTGTTGTTTCTCTTGAATTTTGCTCTTTTTTATTTTTTATTTAATATTTGGCATATAAATTTGGGTATACTAGTTTTTGGACCGTTATCGTAAATTATTTTGTTAGATTAGATAGATTAGATTGTTAGATCTGACTAATCTAATGCACATGCACAAATATAATATTGTTAAGCTTCCTAAAGAAAATATCAATACAAATGAGAGATTTGTGAGGGGTGTACAGTACTTGTGTATGTTGAGCACTGTATATACTGTGTATAATGATTAATGTCATATTTTATGGACTGCAAAAAAATACTTTTTTACAAGATGTCATGTAAGGCTATGTTTATATGACAATGGTGTATTTCGAGTCTACATAACAGCGCTTTCAAAATGATACACGTTAGCACATAGCATCAAAAACCATGTATTGCGTATGGCAGATTAGTAAACAGTAGACATATACTGGTATAAATTCCCCCCACAATAAAAATAATGGACTTATCATTATACAGCATGAATTAGTAGTAATGCAGTTTTGCACTGATGAGTCTGTTTTCAAACAGAGGTCTACTGACACACTCAGTCGAGTGTTTAAAATAACTCCTTTATGTGACTAGATGTGGTTTCACCAGTGGTGGAAAGAGTATGGAAAAATCATACTTAAGTAAAAGTATCATTACTTGCCTAAAAATGTAGCGCAAGTCGAGTAAAAGTATCTGTTGTAAATATTACTCAAAGTATGAGTAAAAAGTAGACCTTTCAAAAGTACTCGAGTAGTGAGTATTGCACTGTAAAAAGCTGATGCAATTACATGTAATTTGTGGATGTGTAAATTAGGGGTGTCAAAATTAATTGTTTCCTCGGTGCACCGCGATGCAGACACGGACAATTCGGTATCGGTTCAGTAATAATCATAACCGGTTATTATGTACTGACGTCATTTATCTCATATGCGCTATGTCACCGCAGCATACTATAGCGAGGGATGCGAGTGCGAGTATTTACAACACTCCAACTACACGGGCATTTCCAACAAATAGCATGTGTTTGTGTGCATGCAAATGTATTATCCTCCCTTCATGTTAAATTTGATCTAATTAATTTCCAGAAAAACACCCCCTTAGACTTCTAAGTTACGGAGGGAGTGATTCGTTTGTGAATGAATCTCCGTTATAAACGATTCGTGTGAACCATCGATATCCCTGCATCTCAATGTGCATAATATCTACCTTTCTGATCTAAATATTATATAAAAGTTTTTATAATTTAGGGTGGAAAGTATGCACATTGAGGCGCAGGCACTGTTATGTTATCAGACAGTAATACAAGTATAGTTAATAACTCTTTAGAGTGATTAAATATTGTAGGAATTTGCAAAAAAGTTGAATGTGTTGAAGCAAACGTCAAAATGAATGTTCAAATAATTCATATTTATTAATAATGGATTTGTAGTGCAGATGTCTGTTGATAAGTGGACTATGTATAAATACTAATACTATTATACAGTACAGGGTTCAACGCTAAGGATTTTTTCTACTGGCCCGATTGGGCCAGTGGTTCAGATTTTTACTTGCCCTGCCAAAATTTTCACTGACCCCACCAAAAAAAAAATAGTTAACAGCTATTTCTTAGCCACATACAGCGTTTTAAATAATGTGTCAAAAGCCAAACATAATTGTAATACCTACCCTTTTTATTCAGCATAACTTGTTTTAATACAACTGACAATTAAAAAAATATATATAATTGTGATGTAACTAAATTTGATAGTGTATATATACATTTTTCTGCTACCGGTCAAACGTTTGGGGTCAGTTTCATTCATTTTTTTCATGTTTTTTAAAATAATTATTCAGTTCATCAAGGCGACATTTATTAAATATAAAAAAAAAATGTTAAATTGTTAAATATTTAATAAAATTTTAAATAACTGCTTTCTTATTGTATGTAGTTTCAAATAAAATTATTACTCCAGACATTATTGCTTTTATTATTATTACCCTTAATAATAATAATGATAATAATGAAAATTCATCTTCACTGGAATAAATTAATCAATTAAATGATAAACTTTTAAACAGTTATTTTATAGTGCAATAACATATTCACATTTTTACAATGTGTACTGTATTTATAATGACATAAATGCAGCCTTGGTGAGCATGAGAAGTTTATTTTAAAACATTTAGCAATCATACTGACCCCAAACTTTTGACCAGTAGTGTATATAATATTTTATAAGCGAAAATGTGCACTTTAATTTTGACACCCACAGACAGTCACCAAATATAAATCTTTCTCAAACAGAGCCTCATTTCAGTTGTCAAGTTTTGTAAAAATCTGTCTATTGAATTAATCAATCTATTATGTCAATCTATTAATCAATCTATATAATGCCATTCTGTACACTGGCCCGAGCGTCTCGCACGCTGGCCCCGGGCCATCGGGCAGTCCTTATTGTCGAGCCCTGCAGTAAGTACAATGCATTTTCAGTACTGTACTACAGTATATTGAGCTACAGGAAATATGTGGTATGCGTGTTAACCACTGTAAAGCATTGTTACCTGCTTCAACTACATTTTTGTTCTCTTTGCAGTCTTGAACTGACACCGCAGTTGAATTATTCGCATTAAAATCCACACCCGTGCATTGTTGTGCACAGAAAAACAAAACAAACTCTGATTATTCACATCTCATGTCGGACAAACAGGTTCAAGAGGGCGGCTTTTGACCACTCTGCTAACTGCACCAGACTTTATACTTTGAAATCTGGCAATCTACAACTGTATGTGCAGTTTAAGAGGTCACATTCGCTAACAGTGCACTGTGCTGGCAGGCATGCTGAAGACATATGAAAATTATTAGAGGGCTAAATTAGATCAGGCACAAGCTCAGAATTTGTTATGTAGTTTACAGCCATAAAATTTGCCATAATTCATACCAAAGCTGAGCACATAAAATGCACTCTAGTCAAAAATGCTGCCTCGAAGGCACAGTGCCTTACAGCCTCACAGCTCCATGTGCGATTAAAAGAGAATATACAGTAGGGGAAATAAGTATTGAACACCTCATGTTTTTTTCCTGGTAATAATATGTCTAAAGAAGCTGTTGACATGGAATTGAACCAATTGGTCAAATAAAACCAAAAGGAATCTGAAAAATGAGTAATGTGTAATAACAATGAGACGACACTAGGAGAAAGTACTGAACTACTGAAATGTATTTAATACTTATATAAAAGGCTTTTTTCGACGCCTCTCATATGGAGAATGAAGTCACATGAATTGCTCAGGTGTGAGTTTTTCACAGACTTCAAACAGAGTGTAAAAATCTTGATGGTTCTGTTGGTCTCGTCTATCAAATCTGATCTTTATTTTGGATTTTCTATTGAATTAACATCAGGTGATTGGCTTGGCCATTCTACGGCTTGATTTTCTTTCTCTGAAAGCATTTGAGAGTTTCCTTGGCTGTGTTTTGGTTCATTGTCTTGCTGAAATGTCCACCCTGGTTTCATCTTCATCATCCTGCTAATGTAAATGTTGGACTGAAGCAGCGAATATTCATTTACAATGAGGAAGGGCAGAGGCTTGCTGAAAAACTACTGAGAGATTTCAGCTGCTGTCTGGGCTTTCACTGCCTTTCTAAAACTTTCTTTCTTCATGTGTTCAATACTTGTTGCCTTTGTGATTTCATTTTCTTACACATAACTTCATTAATTAGTTTTGTTTTCTTTGCATAGATGGATGTCTTTGGTTGCTACCAACATCCAGAGAAAAATTTAAGTAATTTCAAGTTTTCTGAGAAATATGGTGGCGTGTTCAATACTTATTTTCCACACTATATACTATGACTGCTATAAGCATTGCAGACGTGTGATAAATGACATTCATTTTATGCAATGGTTGTTTATCTAAACCTGACCAATCAGATGGGGCTTTACCAAAGGTGAACCCAGAGATGAAAACAAATTGTTAAGGCGGGAGTCAAGACAAGAGATGAAAATGATAACAGCCAAACATAGTCAGAATATCTGAGGTTTTCCTTGTGACTAAATGTTTGCACCTTGACAGTTTTTTTTAATAAAATGAATTAGATATTGTATTTAATAAATAATAAATTAAATAAATACATTACTTAAAAAAACATAGCTGATAAAAATAGCATTTTTCTAGGAAATGTTATATTGTAATCTATATTATTATCACCAGTGTTGGGGAAAGTTACTTTAGAAAGTAATGCATTGCAATATTGAGTTACTCCCTAAAAAAGTAACTAGTTGCATTACTTAGTTACTTTTTATGGTAAGTAATGCGTTACAGTACTTTTGAGTTACTTTTGCGTTACTTTTTCTTACCTGGCTGAGGCTTGATCTACAGATCTTGCAGGGATTTTTTTTTCTGCTCCTTTTTTTAAAATAGAGGAGCTTTGCAATTAACAACACACTATACAACCTTCATTTACCTTTACAGAAACACATAAAATTATGTTAATGTTATCTTCTGAGAAGTTTATCTACTGTACATGCTGTATTTACAGATTATCGAAAGTTTAAAGCAATGCGTTTGCTGCTTTTGTACTTTTTTGTCTTATTTAAAAGTAAAATCACTGTTATCATTCAGATAATCCTCTTTTCCTTTTCTTCCATGTGTTCAAAATAATGTGAATTTTCCATCACAGAAATGTAAGGCTCTGTCGTTTTCCTTTCTGTCTGCTCCTGCAGTCTCTCATTGAGTGCAATATTCAACGTGATTACGTTCATTTTAATTCAGCAATGTATTTTTTAAAAGCGAATTAGCTAAACTAAAAAGTTACATTTTTTTTAAAAAAAGTAACTAAAATATTACTTTTTTACTCATTTTTAAAAGTAATTTTAGTCACTTTACTCGTTACTTAGAAAAGTAATATTAATACGTAACTCAAGTTACTTGTAATGCGTTACCACAGCACTGGTTATCGCAATCTTCAACAACAATAATTTTCAGTATCATGCAGTCCTAATATATACCATATAATTTCCACAGCCCTGCCTATATGCATCAAGGAATTGTTGCTCTGTGAAATATGCAGCTCAGGGGTCACGTTTATATATGTGGCATATACACAAAATAGCAGTAAAAACACCACTTCTCACACAAAAGTTGTGATCTATGAAAAAATAAACTTGACGACAGAATGAACGTAGCTTTAAAGGGTACCTATGATAAAAATCATCTTTTGTAAGCTGTTTGGACAGAACTGTGTGCAGGTATAGTGTGTCCACAGTCATATTGGCCTGATATAAAGACAATAAGTGTCTTTTTTTTTAATTTCCTGATGTTAAAATAGGATCCAAATCCCTCCCATTTTGAAGCTGACCGCAATGTGACGTAGGAGTGTAGTTTTCCCGCCCACTGAATTGATTGACAGCCATGTATTAACATGTCTCCGTAGAAAAGCGTATAATCAAATCAACAAGACAGGATGTGCGCAAAACAACTAGGATTAAAAGATCTGTTCAGCTCTCTGTGATCATCAATCATCATCAAATGTGATCAAAACAGTGCATGTTTGTAATTAATTACAGCGATTTTACAGTCTTTACTTTATCACCACAGTTATAAAAGAAGACGCTTCAATCCTGGTTTGTGGACATTAAATCAGGTTTATTATGTACATTAACACAACAGAAATCCATACAGTAGTGTATATTAACGTGTATCCTGTTACATTTGCATGCAAAAACAATGCAAAGTTAAACGTGTGTGTGTGTGTGTCTGTGTGTGTCTGTGTGTGTCTGTGTGTGTCTGTGTGTGTCTGTGTCTGCGTTAACTTTGTAACGACATTGTGCGCGACTCATCGTTCTCATCGACTCATTAACTCCATAACACATGCATCAAATAATCATTGGTAAAGTTCTTACTCTAGTATTTCTCACATACGTTACATGAGATCTGCTTCCTTCATGTCTGTCACTGTGCTGTTTATCTGACGCAGCCGAGGTGGAGATTGAGGCCCCGTTTACACTAGTACATTTTAGTTTTAAAACTGCGTTTTAGAATGAAAACGATCCGCGTACACACTAGCGTTTCACCCAGCGTTTCTGAACAGCTCTCCGTCTACATGAAAACGGTGAAAACGCACATCACGTGACCACACACACACACACACACTGGCATGCACTGCTGCGTGCTTTGAGCACACACCCATATGAGAGCTGTGCTGAGCTGTGTTCATCAAGGATCTCTCCCTGGATCTAATCTCACTATATTTGTTACATTTTGTTAATTTAATTGATCTTGTTGTCTATATCTAACGACATATTCCCCGACTTTGGTCTTTTGAATCTATTACTTGTTCTCAGGTAACGTGTTTTGACTGAGCGCAAAGATAAGTTAGGTTAATATCTTAATTAATGTAACCGCGGACACCGATTCTGCACATCTGACTGACTGCTTGCCTTTATTTTCTCTATTGTATAAACTTATTGTGCGTTATACTTTTATAATGGCCATTATTAATTATTAAAACTGATATTCATTGAAAGAGAAAGGGAATGTTTCGTATTTTCAATGAAAATGAAAGGAGGCAGTAATGTTATACAGTAGGCTCTGTTTTGTTATAAATATGCATGAAGATGACAGTCATATTATGCAGCTACAGTACGTGATGCTTCAACATTTCTGCTGTCTGTTAAGTTGCTAATATCAAAGTGAAAATAGGCACTTCCTCACATCATGTTTTCATTTTATTGTTAAGATAGTGAAACAGCATAGCCAGGGTGATGTGAATGATTTTATAAAGTACACACTCGGGAGTTTGTTTTCCATATCAAACTTGCGAAGTCTGAACTTACAAGGAGAGGATGTAAGACTGAACTGTGTGAAGGCTACTTCATATTGAGGATAAACCCCAATTAGATGACCCCAATCCGTTTTCAGATGTCTCCGTTTTCCCCCATCCACACTGACACGAAGCAACAGCGTTTTAGAATGAAAATGGCCACTTCAGCGTTTTCAAAACGCTCCGTTTTCAGGGCTCGAAAACTCAGAGATAGTGTGGACGGATGGCGTAACCGTAGCAAAACTTATGCGTTTTAAAACGAAAACGTATTAGTGTAAACGGGGCCTGAGGCACACTCTGACAGGCACGTGGGAAAGGTGGGCGAGAAGAACCAGCATTAAAGGCACAGGCCACAAAAACAGCTACATTGTGTTCAGAGCAGAAAATTACAAACTTCTCACAGGTATAATAAATAATCTGATGGGTGTTTTTATCTGAAACTTTACAGACACATTCTGGAGACACAAAAGACTTATATTTAATCTTGAAAAAGGGGTAAAATAAGTAAACATATTTCATCTAAATATTGATTTAATTGAACCACTTTAAATCATCATACGAGCCATAATCATTAATAAATAAATGTACATTTATTCTAGAGTACTTTAGGAAGATTTCCATGCACATTTCATAAATCAGACCCCAGAGGCGGATCTCTTTGACTGTTGCGTGACACACAATGGGAGTGATTGCAGTTGTCTGTCATGACAAAGAACGTAAAAAAGGTTGCACAAGACAGACAGAGACAGAAGGAAAAAAGTCTTTCTGCGCATTCCTGTGCTCCTCTTGTGTCTGCTCGGCCTTTCTACTCCACTGACACATTCCATACACATCTAACAAATGAGAAAAGGGAAATGAGAACCAGTACAGTAGGTATAGGCAAAAGTGTCTGGAAGGGGTGGAGTGAGGGGGGCAATAATTAGTTTCAGGTTACAGACCCCATTACCACTTTTGTCATTTGAATCACAAAAGCTGTAATTAGCTTGTAATTGCCTTGCGGCGAGTTGTCAATAATTTACATTAGTCTGTGTTTTGGCGCATGTGCATGAATGCAATGGATGCGTCTATTAAAGTCAGCCCTAATTGAAGGACAGCTGATATGATAATTAAGATAAGTGTCTTGCGAGGCCTCGGGTGCCAGTTTCTGTGAGACAGCAGGTTCTTCCAGAGCGGAATCAGTGGAAATATCTACAGTGAGCGTTATGGCTGATGGCTGTCATTGAAAGGGGTATTCTCTCTTATTTAAAACAGTGGCCTGCTGTTTTTTGTTGATAGTAGGGGTGTCAAAATTTATTTCATCGCGATGCAGACACAGACAATTTGGTATCAGTTCAGTAATAATCATAACCGGTTATTGTGTACTGACGTCATTTATCTCAGTTGCGCTATGTCGCCATAGCTTACTATGGCGAGGGAGGCGAGTGCGAGTGTTTACAATGCTCCAACTACTTAAAAACGCAGAAGCTGTGCACAATTTCACTGCGTGTGTGTTTGCTGGACAGTCTTTTTACTGACACTTACAGTAGAAGCCCCTTCACTGCGATTGAGAGAATAAAAGTAAACTCCAATTCTCTCTCTCTGTCTCTCTTGGCTGTTACCGCGATACTTCTGGATACAGACACGAGCGCGCGAGTTTTCTCTACCGCGTCTATCATGGATCAGCTGTGATCGACGCTGCAGTGTGCCAGATGTAGCTGACTGATTCCAGTCCAAAAAAAAATCTAAAACTCGCCGAAATGCCTATCCAAAACCGCCCAATCTGGCAACACTGCGCCGCTGCCGTTTATCAGTTTCACTCATCGGTGAACAGCGCCTGCAAAGTAAAATATAAAATTGTGTATGGAAAGCATCGTCAATGCACCTTGATGCACCGAGATATCGAATTGAACCGAATCGATGGCATGATAATCGTAACCGAACTGAACCGTGAGACCAGTTTAGGTTCACACCTCTAGTTGATAGTGTCATATACATAACTAAAAGCTGTAGTAAAGCCACTTTTAAAGAAACCAAATCTGGATTCCACAGTTTTGAATAATTATAGACCAATTTCTAATGTTTCATTTTTAAATAAAATTTTTGAAAAAGTTGTATTGCTACAGCTTAATCATGTTTTAGATGAGCATAGAATGTGGGAACAATATCAGGTTTTAGAAAAGGTCATAGCACAGAAACCGCTCTACTAAAAGTAGTAAATAACATGCGATTACATATACTGTAGATAATGGTAAGTTGTATGTGTATTTTTTGTTAAAATCTTTGCTGCACCTCTGAAATTAATGTTCTTTATGGCAGATGTTAATCTCTCGTAAATTGTTGTGTAACATAGGAGATTCTATGAAAAAAAAGTGTCATTTGGGAATGCCTATACAGAGCATTGTAAAACTCCATACGCACCCTCAAAAATAAAGATGTCACTTTGCAGAAGGTACACATTTGTAACATATTTGTACGTAAAAGGTATATTATGATATCAACTGTTCAATAGTAGTTTTAAGTATGATCTTATTCTGCATCCCTAATCCTACCCAAAAACTAAACCCAACTTCTACATTCATAACTATTAATAAACAGCTAATTATTAGTGTATTAAGCTAGTAGTGTTAGGTAATGGTTTGTTAATACAGTGAATTGTGACCTAAACTAAAGCATTGTTTTTGTAGGCTGTTGTTATTTTTGTTTTTTGGCAGCAGTAGTCTCTACTGTATTCAACTACCATTGGCCTGCGTTGCCACCAACTGTCTCTATGATCAACTTCGCTTATGCTTTTGAGAAACACAGCCCTGGCATGTAATGCACTTTTCATAATCGAGTTCTTGAAAACATCCTGCACTTAATGCCACTGAATATCCGATTTCACATCAGATTACGGAAATGTAACGGTTGTTTGTGGTGTTTCATGTTGACTTTAAGCGAATTATTTTTGCTGGCCTAACATCGTCTCTAAGGATGTGCTCACACTTAGCTGGTTTGGTTTGATTAAAAAAAACTTTGGTGCGATTACTCTGTTATTACAGTTTATTTGAATAATGTGGACTTTGCCAATCGAACTTTAATGTGTACCAAACAAGATGGGATTCGGTCAGTTTTCCAATGAACTCTGGTTCAGTTTGACAGAAATATGAAGGAAACGTGGACTAGCGATGTCGTAATAATCCAAAAATAGAACAAGATTTTTAATGATGAAACCATAAAAACGGGCTTCTCGTGGAAGTCATAATGATGCCTATTGCAGGCATATGTTTACAGAAATACATCAGTTTTTTTTCCCGCAAGATCTTTGTTTGTGTGTGTGATGAAATAATGGTTGGTGTTGTTTGGATCCCTATATTAAAATGTTAGTTATTTTTGTATTCGTTGATTTGGTCGTTGGTTTTTGTTGATTCATTAGTTCGTTTGTTGGTTGGTTCGTTTGTTGGATGTTTCATCCATTGGTTCGTTCGTCCGTTGGTTCGTTGGGTGGTTTGTTCGTTGATTGGTTTGTGTGTTCGTTGGTTTGTGTGTTCGTTGGTTTGTTCATTCGTTGGGTTGTTCATTTGTTGGGTTGTTCGTTCGTTGGTTAGTTTGTTGTTTTGTTGCTTTGTTCGTTGGTTGGTTTGTTGGTTTGTTCATTGGTTGGTTTATTGGTTCATTCATTGGTTTGTTCGTTGGTTGGTTTGTTGGTTGGTTGGTTGCTTCATTAATGGGATTGTTGATTGGTTGGTTGGTTGGTTGGTTCGTTCATGGGATCGTTTGTTGGTTCGTTTGTTGGTTCATTCGTTGGTTTGTTCGTTGGTTAGTTGTTTTGTTGGTTGGTTTCGTCTTTGGTTGGTTGGTTGTTTCGTTTGTTTGTTTGACCATTCGTTTGTTTGTTCGTTCATTCGTTCGTTCGTTCATTTATTTAGTGTCTTTAAATTCAGACTAAAATGAATGAGTTTAAATGATAAACTACTAAATCAAATTTTTCTTTCTTTGTTTTGTTTTGGGTCTGGACCAAATGAATCAAGAGAACTAAACTACAAACATAAACACAAGTTGAATCCTAAATCATTAACCCGCAAATTATTCCAGATCTTTATGAATTTCTTTACTCTGCTGAAGACATACACTCACAAATGTATTTGTATTATAAGGCAAATAACAAAACCCTTTCTACATCGACCCATAAAATACCCTCAACAGAAGAAAGAAGTTCAAACAGATTTGCAATAAATTGTGGGTGAGTAAATGATATCAAATAAAAGAAATTAAATGAAATCAATCAATAAAATCATTCAGTTCACTGCAAAATAATCTGCCAATGGTGTAAGCAAAATAATCTTATTTCATAGCAAAAACTAGATTATTTTGCTTGTCTTATGGAAAAACCCACTTATTTTTACATATTTTGACATTTGGCATATAACTATTTATTATTAATAAATTGACATATTATTTGCGAAAACAAGACAATAAATTTTGCTTGTAAATGCTTCTTGATGTGTGTGTGTGTGTGTGTGTGTGTGTGTGTGTGTGTGTGTGTGTGTGTGTGTGTGTGTGTGTGTGTGTGTGTGTGTGTGTGTTAACAATATATTTGAATACATATATTCAAATATATTTGGTCCAGACTCTTGTAATAAGAAAAGAAGAAATTTGGGGGTGGAACTAACACTTCAATAGCCCAAACACAAAGTGGTACAGTAGCACTATTGTACAGTAACAATATCTGTCTTTAATACTATAATATTATGATACATCCCAGAGAGTAAAACGATTGCGTACTGACGTACTACATTTTTCCATTGTACGCCTTGATAACAGACTTCTCAACAAAAACCAAATCCAGAGATCGAATTCAGCCTGTCAGAGCACTTTTTAGTGCCAAGTCAAAACACGCAGACAAAACTGTGCATAAAAATGAAACTTGCGTTGAAAGTGCCACTTGAGTCGGGTGTAAGGAACAACAGCATCGGTGTCGTCCTGACGTATTGGATTTCCACCGTGCAGCACACGGGCACGGGGCCATAAAGTTTCTCTCACGCAAACAGTTCCACATGACTGAGCAGCTCAACAACAGGAGCGGGGTGTTGTGGCATTAAACATATCATTACTTCACTTGGAACTATCAGGGTGTCCTTACAGCTCCACGCCGCCGCTTCATTCATACCGGGCTACAGTTTGGATTTCCACCATTCAGGCATGCGAATTCAGGAGCTGCTTAAAAATTAATATCTCCAATGGCATGGCTTGGGTTTCCACACGTCTAACTTTCGAAGTCTCAGACAAGCTGACAAAAAGATTTTCTTTATGTATGTCATCAATATTAGATTTGGAGACTTTTTTTTTACCCTTTGGGGTCTGCGGAGGCCACAGTATTGGCCTGCCCTGGCGTTTGTGCTTTTTTCAGTTTCTTAAAAATGTATTAAAGGGGATAGTTTAATACATTTATGTATTAAACTATGCATGTGTAACGGAGGCCAGCTAGTAAGTGCTGTGCAGGTAAACCTCACTCCTCTGACCTCTAAAGGTGCTCTAGCGACAGACACTAGGGGCCATGGTCTTTAGCCTCCTTGTTAGAGCAACCGACTACCATGCGGAAGGTCGCCTGTTCGATACTAGTTCGGAGCGAGTTGGGTGGCGTAGGACCGGCGGGGATACATTGGTGCCGTGACCCGGATGGGAGTGAGGTTTAGGTGGGTGAGTGTAACGGAGGCCATCTAGTAAGTGCTGTGCAGGTAGACCTCACTCCTCTGACCTCTAAAGGTGCTCTAGCGACAGACGCTAGAGGCCATGGTCTTTAGCCTCCTTGTTAGAGCAACCGACTCCCATGCGGAAGGTCGCCGGTTCGATACTAGCTCGGAGCGAGTTGGGTGGCGTAGGACCGGCGGGGTTACATTGGTGCCGTGACCCGGATGGGAGTGAGGTTTAGGGGGGGTGAGTGTAACGGAGGCCAGCTAATAAGTGCTGTGCAGGTAAACTTTACTCCTCTGACCTCTGAAGGTGCTCTAGCGACAGACGCTAGAGGCCATGGTCTTTACGCCCCATTCACACGAGGCTTCAGCTTCAATGCTTGACAGAGGGCGTGTCTGAAGTTGGGGCTGACGCAATCGTCATAGCAGCGTCAGCCAATGAAATTAGTCAGCAATAGGCCACTGTTGGAGCTGGTGTATTTGCATACAGTGATCTGATTGGCTGACGCTTCCGTCGGCGCTTGAAAAGTTGAGCATGTCCCAACTTCTGCAGCGAGCAACGCCTCTGAAGCGGCGCCGACGGATCCACAATGCAGTTCGGCAACGCCTGACGTCACCCATTCAAAGTGAATGGAAAGCGTTGAAGCTGACGCCTCGTGTGAATGGGGCGTTAGCCTCCCTGTTAGAGCAACTGACTCCCTTGCAGAATGTTGCCGGTTTGATACCAGCTTGGAGCGGGTTGGGTGGCGTAGGACCGACAGGGGTACACATGGTGCAATTTGTTGCTATTTTCAGACCAGCGCAACCCTAATTTTCACGTTTTGCGCCACGTTGTTTAGATAGCAAATCCATTTGCACCACTTTGTGGACACATGGGTCGGCCAGTCTAGAAAGGAGGTGTGTTGTTGGTGCATTGCTATTTTGAGGAACTGAAATAGACTTAGCCATTGACCAACTAAAAGCTGCTCTAAAGTGCAGACCGCATTAGTTATGCACCTATGTAGGTCCAAAAACTTACACATTGCTTAGTACACAAAGGATGTACAGCAATACACAAATATCTTTACATATGAAAAAAAAATTAAAGGATTAAAATGTTACAAAAATTATTATTTTCTACATAAATATAAAAACCACTGCCTCCATGCCTTCTTCATCTCTTTTTCTGGTTTATTCATGTCAATTTTTAATTGTATGTTATTATTATTAGTAGTATTATTTATTATATGCATATTTATATCTGTTTCAATAAAAACAAGTTTAGATTTGTTTAGACCTGTCAGGTTTTGGAGACGTCTTCATTACCATATGTGGCATAAGAATAGGACGTGTGTTTGGATATAACTCAGTTTTTTGACCACACTTCATTATTATTGTTCATTAATTTGTTTGCTGGAAATTAGAACTGAATTCAGAAATAGTTTTGAAACAAATATTTGCACTTAACAAACGTTACATATGTAGGCTAATGGATGTCTTCAGTGGAGTGAGTTTCCACCGCTTCACACAAAAAAAAGATATTTGGAAAACTGCTGAAAACCTGTAACCATTGACTTCAATAGTATTTGTTTTTTCTACTAAGTCAATGGTTACAGGTTTCTAACATTTTTCAAAATAACTTCTTTTGCGTTCAGCAGAAGAAATAAAGGTTTGGAACCAATTGAGGGTGAATAAATATTGATGTACAATATTTACATAGGTGAACTATCCCTTTAATGCATGTATTTGAAGGGGTAGTTCACCCAAAATTGAAAATTCTGTCATCATTTACTTGTCGCAAACCAGTTTGAGTTTTTTTCTTCCGTTAAAAACAAAAGAAGATATTTTAAAACTGCTGAAAACCTGTAACCATTGACTTCCATACTATTTGTTTTTTCTATTATGGAAGTCAATGGTTACAGGTTTATGTTTACAGGCTTTTGCGTTCAGCAGAAGAAAGAAACTCCTAAAGATTTGGAACCAACTGAGGATAACTATTGACTTTCGTAGTATTTTTGTGAATTGTTTTTGAGAAATATAGAATTTTAACTGCAATAACTGAATAACTATTTTAATATCTGAAAATAGGCTAAACACACATAGTAAATATGTATATATACAGCTTTTGCCAACTGATTGATAATGCTTTTACCACCAGATGATCTGAAAATCACCCTGTTTGCTCATTCACTTTGCTTTGACGGAGCACGTAAGGTCAGCCGGGTGCTTGTGAAGAGCATCACTGGTCAAAAAGGTGACGCACTTGTCTTGTGGAGACGCCGTCGGAGCTCATTGGCTTCAGCTCTGGTGTGAATAAGCATGTGATGTGGGTATTAGTCACGCTCATGCTGCTGCTCTCTATAATTGATGAGTGGTTTATGGCTCTTCCAGGACAACCGGAGGATTTATGCCCTCCCAGAACGGGCCACTGCCTCACATCTTAATTAAGTAAATGGAGACAAAGTGCACATGAGAGCTTCTGTCCTGGGCTTCACAACTCTTGTCTCGCCTCGTCCACTTGAGCACTGTCCCCTCTTCCCATTTTACTACACGAAAATTTGTGTTTTATGTATGAGAATGATTTGAGTCATTCTTAGAAACTGAAATATTTTTTTTTACAAATTAGTTGAATTTCCAGTGTACTGTAAGGCAGTTGCATTGCGTAATCTTAAGCTTGTCATCTATGATGGATTGCAATTATGTTTTTAGATAGGGTCATTATAGTTATTATAATTATAACTGCATAATTATAGCTTATCATGCTGGAAAAAATGACTAATAACCGAAATACAACAAAAAATAAACATTTATTCAGGTAGCTGTCAAGGAAGCATTTCTTAGTTTTATGTAGTATTATAAATGAAATAATAAATAAATACAAATAATATATATATATATATATATATATATATATATATATATATATATATATATATATATATATATATATATATATATATATATATATATATATATATATATATATATTATACAGTTGAAGTCAGAATTATTAGCCCCCCTGAATTATTAGCATTCCTGTTTACCCCCCTCCCCCCAATTTCTGTTGAAAGGAGAGAAGATTTTTTTCAACACATTTCTAAATATAATAGTTTTAATAACTCATTTCTAATAACTGATAACGATGGTTTGTTCTGTAGATTATCGAGAAAAAAAAAATGCTTAAAAGGGCTAATTTTGTCCTTAAAATGGTTTTTAAAAAATTAAAAACTGCTTTTATTCTAGCCTAAATAAAACAAATAAGACTTTCTCCAGAAGACAAAAATATTATCAGACATACTGGGAAAATGTCTTGCTCGGTTAAACATCATTTGAGAAATATTTAAAAAAGAAAAAAAAATCAAAAGGGGGCTAATAATTCTGACTTCAACTGTATATAATTTCAGCATTGATATTGCAATGTCACATTGGTAAGTATGTGCAATGTTGAGTCTGGATTATAATTTATCATTTTGCAAGTGTTTTTTGAGGCCTGTGATCGTGTGAGGGTTTTAAAGCATTCAGGCATAAAAAAATTTACCGTTTGTAACTTTGAAAAATTAATAACAATTTAATTGTTTATAAACGAGGACCATGCAGTATTATTTTACATTTGATTATTTAATTACTGTATACCTGAATACATTTTGATTCTTCGTAAAAAAATAAAGTGCTGTTTATTTAATTAGCATATTCTTCTTTATTGAATTTATCTACGCTTGTAGATTGTTTATTATATTTGATGCACTCCCCTACAGAATCTTTCCAATCAAGCTAAAATGATAGATTCTTTACAAACATTTATTCAACTCATCTAGTGAAATTGTATTCATATTGCAATATATATCGCAGACTGAAAATAATCACAATGTGTAATTTTTCCAATATTGTGCAGCCCTAATAAATATATATATATATATATATATATATATATATATATATATATATATATATATATATATATATATATATATATATATATAATTTAGACTAAAGTTTTACATTTTTATTTACATTTCTAAAATATCTTGATCAAAACACAGGTAACAGAATGTTTCAAATGAATGAGTTTAATATACGCAATGTGCTTAAGAATTAATAATTAAACACTTAAAAAAATATGTACTGCATAGAAAAATCTATTCATATTGATTTTTAAAAATAACTTTTCAGTTATTATTTGTTTACTATGATAAAATCATTAAAATTTTATCACTGTTTCTCTGTGAAAAAATGAGATGTATATATTACAAAGATTACAAAAAACCCTACAAAATAGGCAAACCTACAAAAAGATTAGAAAATAGGCAAAATGCACTATATTCTTAAAGAGTTCACGTTTTACAATATTCATTATATCATCGAGCATTTAATATGGAAAAACCATAATGGCAACAGGGCTACTGTGCAAACTTTTAATACACTATGTCTGCGAAAATCTAAAAATTTGAGTTAAATATGAAGCTTGATGTCAATTGCTTTCCTTTTAAAGTATTTTAATCTAAATAAATGAGTTATGGGGTCTTTTTTAAAACACATTTTCTAAAACAAAACTAGAACATGGTTAACTTATTTGATTGAGGATGATGTTTGCATTAATTATTGATCATATCTTTTTTAAAATGGCGTTTTAACTTATTATTTCAAGATTTTTTTATTGTCAGTGTACTATGTACTGAGTACTTAGTACTGCTAAATTAAGCAATCCTACAGTGCAAAAAAAATTATTGCACAGTAATTGACTAGTACGTTTTCACATGCACAAAAATAATATAACAACATTTGAAATATGAATGGAGTATTGATACAATACTACACGGTGATGGAATTTGAAGACAAAGGGTTAAATACAGTATTGCACAAAGTGTTAGAGTGTCATGGGATGTGAATATGTTGACTATATGATATAATATAGTATGAAGTGCAGTGAAATGTAAACATTAATTGCTCACAAATGAATGAAAACATACAGTAAGTAATGCAGTGCACTCATAGATAAAAACAGCAGAATTTTGATGAATATAGAAAAAACTAAAACATAAAAGTGCAGTAATGTTAACCCTGAGTATGTGGCAGAGCATACACATTCTTCAGTGTTGGCGTGTGTGTTACAAGTCAACTCTGGTATGGTACTGGAGTAAAAACTGTTCCTGTGTAATAACTATTGTTGATTAAATAACTATTGATGAACACAGCCGAGCAGCAGTGAATGTTTTAACTGTTGCAGCGTGTATATGTGTTGACATCTCCAGTGTGTGTCACGAATGAGAGGTGTAAGGCCAGAGGTCTTGAGCTGGGCTAATGGAGAACGCTGTAGTGGTCCAGTGTTACAGTGAATTATTGAACAAGATCAGGTTTCCTGTGGTAACACTCTCTCACACCATGGAAAGAAAGCCAACACCACTAATCCCTGCACTCGGTGTGTCGACTTTGCATCCAAGTGTTTGCTTTTGCATGTTGTGCACTATTGTTTATTTTATCGAATGGTAGTATTTTAGAAATCTAAACCAATCGGATTTGGATGAATTTGCTTTGAGTGTGCTAATGATGAATATGTAAACTTACAGTAGGTTGAATTATTTGTTTATCTATTAAACTTTCATTACAAATTGTTGGATATTCAAAAATGTGACTGTGACTGAATGTGTGAATACAAGTTTTATAAAGAATAATATGATCAGTAGTTGTGGCTGTTAATGTGATGTTGCGTTTTAATAATTGAGCTTTTTCAGCCTGCAGAAGCCTAACTATAGACTATAATTACGGTAAACCCAATGCCCTGTGTAACTAATGCTAACTTCATGTTGTTAACAGTTGTATTTACACAAAGAGTGCAGCTAAAACTGCGTTGTTAGGAGTTTCTTTAACTTTCTGATTTAAGGGTCTTTTGGTAAAAAATAAAATAAAAAATCATGGGCATAGATAATTGATATTGTTGGTAATGAAGCTGTTAGAAATGCACAGATTTATTGACTGCTTTTTGCTCAGTTTAAAACCAGTGGGATATAAACTTTAGCATGAAAAAAAACAAAAACAAATGTAACTAATCAATTGTTTATTAATTAGATTTTCTTTTCTGTGTGTAAAATAATTGCATTTGTCGCAAAATAGAATAATAAAAATAAAATAGCAATATTTGGTGGAATATTTGTTATTGACCAATTGGCAAAAAAAAAAAAAAAATATTAATTAAAAACAAATAATAATAATATGTGGGAAATATTTAAAAAAGAAAAAAAAATTCAAAGGGGGTTCAATAATTCTGATTGCAACTGTATATCCAGAAAAGCTAAGAATTTTCAAGTGTTCAACTGAGAATTGTTTTATTATTATAAAAATATATTATAATTTATTTTAAAAATATTATAAATTATTATTATAGCTTATATACAGTTGAAGTCAGAATTATTCGCCCCCTTTGAATTTTTTTTCTTTTTTTAATATTTCCCAAATGATGTTTAACAGAGCAAGGAAATTTTCACAGTATGTCTGATAATATTTTTTCTTCTGGAGAAAGTCTTATTTGTTTTATTTCGGCTAGAATAAAAGCAGTTTTTAATTTTTAAAAACCATTTTAAGGTCAAAATTATTAGCCTCTTTAAACTATATATTTTTTCAATAGTCTACAGAACAAACCATACACTATAAACTTGCCTAATTACCCTAACCTGCCTAGTTAACCTAATTAACCTAGTTAAGCCTTTAAATGTCTCTTTAAGCTGTATAGAAGTGTCTTAAAAGTATATAGTATATTATTATGTCTTGTCATCATGGCAAATATAAAAGTCAGTAAAAATCAGTTATTAGAAATTAGTTATTAAAACAATTATGTTTAGTAATGTGTTGAAAACAATCTTCCTTCCATTAAACAGAAATTGGGGAAAAAAATTTACAGGGGGGCTAATAATTCTGACTTCATCTGTACATATAATTTATTCATTTTTTTTCAGAATCACTTTATGATTCTCAAATCACTTTGTTCAATTTATGAAGTTTTGTTGGTGACTTCAGACATATTAATATTATTTCACTAGGTAAAAAGTTAATGTGGCATGTCAGTTCCTCTAAAATCAAACTTCTTATTTATTGCCTGTTTACTTCTGAAGTGTTTTGTTGTGTTTTGTCTAACTGACAAAGTTGCAGTTTTATATAACGCTGGTTGCAATGCTTAGTATGCAGTTTTTGGGTGTTGCTGCCAGGTATTTCTATGCCTTCCCACACATCCGCCAGACAAGTATGAAAATTCGATAAAGTTCTACAACACTCCCATTGTTTATTTCTTTCTTTTCCCTTTTTTTTTTCTTTCCCATTGTTTACTGGCATCACAAATGGCCTGGTCAAAACTGTAATGTTTTTTTTTCTTCCTCTCCATCATCTTGTTAAAATGCCCTGTATACTTTTTATTTTTATTATTTTTTAAATGTATATTTTATGTCCACAATTTTGGCTCCATTGGTTTGTTTGCTCTCAACCAAAAAAGAAAACAATACATTTAGTCGTGGTTTGCTTGCTTACAATGTTATATAGTTTTAGACCAAACCTAAAGACAGCAAACCAAAATGATGACTTTTATTATGCACGTTTTGATTTGGCGATGGAACATACAATGCTGTATGCTGGACTGAATCTGCTTATTGAACAGTATTTTCATACATGTGATAGTACTTGTGTTTATCTGTTGAAATCTCATCAAGAGCTTTTCTCTAACACACACGAAAAAAAGATCTGCCATTTACAAAGCCTGATTTGAACTGTAATGGGCAGCATCTGTCAGCAACAATGAGAAGCACTCCATAGTAAGAAAAACAAATGAAAGTCAATGGTTACAGATCTCCAGCTTTCTTCAAAATATCTCCTTTTGGGTTCGACAGAAGAAAGAAAATCATAAAGGTTTGAAACGAGTGAAGTATAAGTAAATAATGACAGAATGTTCATGTTTGGGTGAACTATCCCTTTAAAATTACTAAGTATACAAACTATGCGCATAATCATAAACATGCGTGTCAATTTACCAGTTCCACGTAACAACGGGATTACTCACTTTTTTAAAGTTAAGTAACTAATCCCTTTTTACAACGTGTTTTATTTTGGGTTCAACAGAAGAAACTAAATCAAACGTGTTTGTAATAAATGAAGTTTAAATGTTTTATTTTATGGTCATACTTCACTGTGAAAAAATGGAGGGATCCACACAATTTGTTCATGTTGTCCCAACAAAAATAAAGCTAACTTAATAATTTTTAAAAATTTTTTAAGTTGATTGAACATAAAACATTTAAGTTGCCATCAAAACTTAGGAATTGTGTTGTATCAGCTCATTTTAACCTTCTTGTCATGTTCAGGTCACAACTTAACTCAACGATTTACAACGATTTACAACTTAAAACACCCATAAATATTGTGTTTTACATCTGATTGCCTCAAGGCTTTATGATATTCTCCACACTACACACTTAAACATGTAAAAGTGATGATCATCTCTTTCATTGAATTTTGAGTGTTTTGATCAACCGTGTTACACCTGTGGTGAGCACTGTAGGAAATGAATGGGTATTCAGACTATATTCAACCAACAGAAAACATCCCCATACACACTACCCCAACTCACTCACTCACACTCACATTTCCAGTGGTGTAAAGTAACAAATTACAAATACTCAAATTACTGTAATTAAGTAGTTTTTCTGAAGAATTGTAATTTACTAAGTAGTTTTCAAAATGTGAACTTTTACTTTCCCTTGAGTACATTTTTAGTGCAGTATTGGTACTTTTACTCCACTACTTTCCTTCAACCTGCAGCCACCACTTTATTTTTTTCTTTTCTATGGGAAAATCAGTCTTGTGATTCCTGTCCAATCAAATCACACACAGAAGTAAAAAGGTCAATCACATCATAATGAACTACCTTAAGACATGGGCGCTTTATAATTGCAGCAAACTGTTTGGAAGCATTAAAAGTGTCCAAGAAGATGTCCAAGATCTTTACACGCATTGATCCAGAGACTGTTTAGATGCATGTCATTGATGAGAAAACGACAGATGTTTACTGTATGATGACTGAAATGTCCTTAAACACCCAGCAGGCACAGGACATCAACATAACGTCAGATTGACGCTGTACCTCAACCTCGTGGGGACTTTGCATGTTGTTTGGATGTGAAAATCGGGTTGACGTCAAAACCCAATGTAAGGCTGACATCACTATCCAACCAAATATCAATGTCTAATGATGTTACAGCTTGACGTTGTGTGAACGTTACCACTATGACGTCTATCAGATTTTGGATTTTGGTTGCCATACCTGACGAATAAATGTCGGTATTTGACGTCAATATGACGTTGGTTTAAGATGTTGGCTCGACGTTGGATTTTGGTCACTTTTTAACACAACCTAAAATCAACCAAATATCAACGTCATTTGACGTCATTATTGGACATCAAAAAAACGTCCTTAGACACTGGCAAGACATTGAATTTTGGTCACCTGACATCACAACCTACATCTAATCTAATATTAAAGGGCCATGAAACCCCCCTGTCTCAGCAGGGTGTTTTCACACCTCTAATTTGGAAAAAGTCAGGAAAGTGGGCGTGACCAGCTCTGTTTAGGTGGGAGTGTCAGGGGAGGGAAAGAGGGAAGGATTTGCAAATATGGGAGTTTCCGTTTGAGCACGCAGACGCAAGGGAGAAAGACAGTGACTGTGTTTACATGGACATCAGTAATCGAATTACTTGCCAAATGATTAGTTTGTCGACTTTAACTGCAGTTTGGCACTTTCACTTTTTTTTTATTTTTTTATTTTTTTTAATAATTTAAATTAATTAAATTAATAATTCAGACAGGAAAGTATTGGGAGTGGAGAGAGGGGAAGGGTCGGCAAAGGACCTCGAGCCGGGAATCGAACTCGGGTCGCCGTGAGCACCATGGTGCTATATGTCGGCGCACTTTACCACTAGGCTATTGGCGCCGACGGCACTTTCACTTTTTGTTCAGGAACATTTCCTGCATGTTGCCCGTGACAAACGAGATATTGAAAGCGAGGAACTGCTGGACAGTGGGGTTGGTATGTTTGATAGCGCACGGCGAATGGGTGAAAAAAAATCCTCCGCATTTCTCGGTAACTTAGATGTACTCGGTAGGTAGCGTCAGAAAGCCGTGTGTATATAGACTATCCTGTCACAAAATGCGGCGAAAATCTCGGAGAGCAGCATTTTACAGCGGATCTTTCAGTCTATAATATTGTACTATACTATTGCAGGGATATTAACATACTGTAAACTTAGTAACTAAATCATTTTGACTATGGTATGTCTTTTAACAACTGAAAGAGCACTGCTGACGTAACTTTGCCATCTGGGTTAAACAAAGGGCACGGCTCTCACACACACTTACCAAATCTGTAGCGACAGGACAGTCACAATGGAACTCTGTCTTTTTTTAAAAAAGAGACGAGATCCGGATTTCATCATTTCCAGATGCGAAAAGCTCTCGGGTAAAAATGTTACTTACAAGCGCATTTCTGTCGCGTGCACTGTAATCCACATGTGAGTCCAGCTGCGCTCTCATAGCAGTAAAATGAAAACAAAACCTTCGTTGCAGCACAATAATAAACGCAGCACACTAATAAATGCAACACTGACGACCCATGTCTCCAAATTCTTGTTCTTTCACTTGTTTTGGCGACACAACGTGGCGTCTCTCTGTCGTCTGAACACTGTAACAGGTAAAACTGTCTCCGAAGCTATCATGCATATTAATGAAGTTGCACCGCATACACAATAGAGCGCGCTGATTGGTTTGAACCAAGTCTTTCTCATTAATTAATGCAGCACCCTCAGAGACGTCTCGATGTACTCGCAGGCACAGACAGCCCCTCTCCACATTGGATTTAAACGCAAGTATCTCATGGCGGTGACGTAGCTTCAAAAATTTGTTTCAAACCGGATGAACGAATTTGCTCAAAATAACGCAATAAATATTTCACTTTTTAGTGGTATATATGTGTCCTCATAGTGTTTATAGCAGCGTGGGACACATATATGACTGTCAACAGCTCAAAAAAATGTGTTTTGGTGTTTCGTGACCCTTTAACATCTAACAATGTTATGTGCGTGCTGGGCAATAACTAAATGCACTACAGAATTTTACGTTTACACACATCCATAAATTACATGTAAATACATCAGCTTTTTACAGCGTAATACTCACTACTCTTGAGTACTTTTGAAAGGTCTATGAATAGTCTTTTTACTCATACTTTGAGTAATATTTACAACAGGTACTTTTACTCTACTTGCACTACATTTTTAGGCAAGTAATGGTACTTTTACTTGAGTAAGATTTTTCAGCACTCTTTCCACCAGTGCACATTTCTGGCTGAACAATGTCATTTGTGGGGACACATCTTTTTCCCATGCTTATGTGCCGATCCTCCCATGTGATTAGGCCACTTCCATGACATTACATGTTCATTTTGTAATACATTTTCAGTGCCTATTTGTATTTTCACTGCAGCTATTTTATGTCTAATTCTATAAATTCATGTTAAACACTAGTTTGAGACATTGTTCACAGCTAAAGAATGCTTTTTGAGCAATTTAAAGTTAAAGGAAACTGGTCAATTTTGACCAGGAACACTAAAGTAAGGGGAGGGAGGTGAACACATCAGGAGGGTTAAATAAGTAGTTGGAGCAAGCCTCCAAAGTCGTTTTTGAGTGTTAAAAAATTGCAATTGAAATGTTTTTATCATTTCAACCCCTCGTATCTTCTTGTCTGATCGTCTGACACAACTTGAAAACTTGAAATATTAAAGGATTACATGGATTTCCCTTTTGGCTGTGTCTGTAAATCAGCCCAATGTATTTTTTTGTATAAGTATGTGGCGTAAGGAGAGTTTCTGAACATTCTCGCATCACAGCGCAATGGAAAAATCCCATCCGTTCGCCGTGTTTCCCTTCCACTGAGGTCATTTCACCAGTCTAACCACAGCTCACCCACTGCACAGACTGACAGGAAGCAGAAAAAGCCTGTTTTACGGGTGGCTTTTTTATTATTGGCCGCTTGGGGGCAGTGTTGAGCCGGTATCAGTCCAACAGGCGCCCACCTCCCCAAAACACAAATCAAAACTCCCATTTACGCACCCAGAGTTCAGTAAGGAAGACACACAAGTGGTACTCATGCACTTTTGTTTAGTTTTTTTGTTCTTGCAATAATTGAGCAAATTTTTTTCATAAACCTTGCCAAAATAGCGAAACCCTTTCTACACTGTAAAAAAAATCTGGTTGTCTTAAAATTTTAAGCTGAATCAAATTAATGTTATGAGTTCATTGAACTTATTATGTTAAACTGACTTAAAAACAGCTTGCGTAACTTATAAAATTAAGTTAGAACATGATTAACGTACTTACAATGACCTAAAAACTTAAAATGACCTTTGTTGTCTGGACTAATTGATCATATATACAGGTTTTTTTTGTCTAGGCTTGTATTTTACAGTACTGTAAATATCTTTATCAGTGCTTTCAAACAATTATATTTAATTTACCATAGTCACACAAGTGGCAATTTCACATCTGTCACATCCATAACCGAGAGCAGGATGTCCAAGGGGTCTTAATGTCTTAAAACAAAATTTTAGGCCTTAAAAAGTCTTAAATTCACTGTAATATGGTCTTGTAGGTCTTAAATCATTTTAAACAGGTCTTAATTTTGCTTTGTTTATGTAAAGCTACCCAACTGATCCAAGACACATCCAATACATCTCAATAAAACTTTTAGCAAGACTCTTATTAATAAATAATATTATAACAGTCTGATGTGCATACATTTAGTTTATTAAAGTCTTTGTTTTAGGTTGTGTTGAAAAATTGAGTATACAACTAGGGTCTGCTTTTGACAATATTTAAAAATATGTGACAAAAAAATAACTAATAATAATAATAATAATAATAATAATAATAATAATAATAATAATAAAAATACCTTTTATTTGAAGTGCCTTTCAAGAAACCCAAGGTCACTGTACAACATACAGTTGAAGTCAGAGTTATTAGCCCCCCTTTGAATTTTTTTTTTCTTTTTTAAATGTTTTCCAAATGATGTTTAACAGAGCAAGGAAATTTTCACAGTATGTCTGATAATATTTTTTCTTCTGGAGAAAGTCTTATTTGTTTTATTTCACTTAGAATAAAAGCGTTTTTTTATTTTTTTAAAAATCATTTTAAGGTCAATATTATTAGCCCCTTTAAGCTATATATTTTTTTTGATAGTCTACAGAACAAACCATCGTTATACAATAACTTGCCTAATTATCCTGACCTTTCTAGTTAACCTAATTAGCCTTTAAATGTCACTTTAAGCTGTATAGAAGTGTCTTGAAAAATATCCAGTAAAATATTTACTGTTATCATGGCAAAGATAGAATAAATCAGTTATTAGAGATGAGTTATTAAAACTATTATGTTTACAAATGTGTTGAAAAAAATCTTCTCTCCGTTAAACAGAAATTGGGGAAAAAAATTTCAGGGGGGCTATAGGTGAATAGAATAAACTAAATTGGCTGTAGTGTATGTGTATGAATGAGTGTGTATGGATGTTTCCCAGTGTTGGGGCTTGAAGGGCACCCACTGCGTAAAACATGTGCTGGATAAGTTGGCGTTCATTCCGCTGTGGCGACGACTGATTAATAAAGGAACTAAGCCGAAAAGAAAATGTCCTGCACTGTAAAACCCAATAAGTTAAGGTAACTAAAACTATTTGAGGAAACCGATTGCAACAAACCATTTAAATTCAAAAACTAAACCTAATGTGAACTTAATCTATTTAAGTAAACAAAGCATTTTGAGCACAGTAAAAGCCAATAAATGGAAAGAATTCAAACCAACTGAGTACTGTAAAACCCAATAAGTTAAGACAACTTAAACTGTTTGAGGAAACCGATTCCTACAAACCATTTGAGTTAAAAAAATTAATCTATATGAGTACTGTGAACTTACTCCATTTGAGTTGAAGTAATGAGCTATTTACTTAACTCATTACCTTCAACGCTGAGTTCAAAACTCTTTTCAAATGAGTAGAATAAACTTTCAGTAAATTTCGAGTTAACTCCACTCATTTCCTTTGATAAAGTTGACTGTTGGGTTTTACAGTGTATTGTCACCTGGCAGTAAGAGTAAGTATTGTTCCCTGTTCTTTCAAGCAGACGTTCTTGTCACTGAACCGTATCCTGTGTTTTTTAGCTTCTGGGATTGAGTTGAAGGATGAGACGTCTTGGCAAAATATAATCTGTGAAGAGATAAATGATCAATCGTCGATCTGCCAAACAAGGATTCGCTGGTGTTGACGGAGGGTCTTCGTCGCCTCTGGGGAAGCTGGTGAAACAGTAATGCCTCCTGACAGGAAACGGGACCCCCGTCAGGCTGACTCACGCTGACACAAATACTGTACTCCGGTTTATTTAGAAATACTTTAACATGTTTATTTTATTGGTTATATTTAGGATAAAAGTGGCACATAGACTCTAAGAAATGCTGGGATATAAACCCAAGTTGGGTAAAATATGAACTAACCCAAACATTGGGTAAAATTAGAATAGAATAGAATAGAATAGAATAGAATAGAATAGAATAGAATTGAATAGAATAGAATAGAAAAGTACAACATATTACAGTGTATTTAATATTGGTTTATATAAAATAGTATTATACTATATTTTCTTATATACAGTTGTGCAAAAAGTGAAAGTATTTAGTTTTGTAATATGCATAGAAATATGTTTTTCCCTAAACATCATTACAAAATAAAAGCACTAAGTATAGCCAAAATCTTGAAAAAAAGTGTAATTTCAATGACACAAAAATTATTTACACTCAGAAATGTCACAGTTACAAAGAATGATTATAGTATAATATTATTTTCTTGCAGTTCAGATAATATATTATTTAAAAATATGAAAAACACAGTTATTTTATTTTATTTTATTTTGAAAATAGTAAATAATAAAATAATAGTAAATAAAAAAATGTTAATTCCTGAATTTGTACGCTGTTTAATTTAATTTTATTTTATTTAATTGAAAATAGTAAATAATAACAATCAAAAAACTTACATTATAAAATAACATTTTTTAAAATTCCAGAATTTGTACGCTGTTTTATTTTTTATTTTTTTTTTTTTTAAAAAAAAAATTATTTTTATACCCCGAAATCCTGACTGCCACAGGACTGGACAAAGTAACACACTGAATAAAACTTTTCTTTAAATTCCTTAATTTGTATACTAACTTTTTTATTTTATTTTATTTTATTTTAGTTTAGTTTAGTTTAGTTTAGTTTAGTTTATTTTGAAAGTAGCCAGTATTAAATGCGTATTAGCCTGTATTAAATGTGACTGTAGTTTTTATAAAAAAATATTAGTAAATAATAACATTTGTACATCCTAAAATCCTGACTACCACTGGACTGGATATTTTTAAGCTCTACTATAAGTTATATGTAATCCCATAATTTGTTTTTGTACTTAAATATAATAAAAATATAATGTAATATAACAAACAGATCCTATTTTAATAGAAAAAATACCCTGAATAATACAATATTCATAAAATAAAAAAATAAAAAATAAAAAAAACAATATCCCTAACTAATAAACCTGTATAGTCGGCCACCAGTCAGAACATGTTGAAGATACGTTATAAATTATATGTAATCCCTTAATTAGTATTAAGTATTTAAGCATTTAAAAAGATACTTTGATATGAATATCACCAATTATAGTTTTATTTTATTTTCTTTGCATGTATTTGTAGCAATTTTGACATCTCCCATTGGCATTAAATGCATTTCTTGGCCGTCTCTCGTTGCACTGGTAGGTGTTTTGCTTGAGGGAAATGTGTTTCCAGCTCAAGGGTCTTTTGTTCCACCTGCAAGCTGGAGGGGTCAGAGGTCACCCGCACCTGAGGCCAGAGCCAGTAAACAAAAGCTTGCTTTTCTTTACCTTCTTTTTGCTTTTCCAAACAACCACTTCTTGTCACGTGCACCAAGGACAAAAACACAAAGGCCTGACTGGAATGTCACAACACTGGATGGGGGTCGCTTCAAATGTGATTGCAGTCTTACACTAAGTGTGCTTTTGTTTTAAAAACGCACAGCCTTTGCTATGGCTACACCTGGCATCCACAGGACTCTCCTTTTTTTTGTAAATGCTTTTTTTTTTTTTAAATACACTTTTAAAGACTTTTTAAACAAACTTTAGAAATAAAGGCGTGGCTGTGCACATTCACTCCCTGATTGGCTCCACTGGAACATTACATTTTCTTTAGTTCATCACGGCCTGAGCAACATTACTTTTATAAATATAATTTTTTTCATTCATTCATGAATTTTTCTTTGGCTTAGTCTCTTTATTTGTCAAGGGTCACCACAGCGGAATGAACCGCCAACTGGCTTCTCTGAATTGGCTCCTCTGGATCATTACATTTTCTTTGATTCATCAAGCCCTAATCAACATTACTTTTTATAAATAGTATTTAGTTTTATTCCTTCATTCATTTATTTTCCTTCGGCTTGGTCCCTTTATTTATCAGGGGTCACCTCAGCGTAATGAACCACCAACTGGCTTCTCTGGATTGGCTCCTCTTGATCATAAAATTTTCTTCGATTCATCACGGCCTAATCAACATTACTTTCTATAATTATTATTATTATTTTTTATTCATTTATTAATTTTCCTTCAGCTTAGTCTCTTAATTTATCAGGGTTCATCACAGCGGGATGAATCACCAACTTATCCAGCATATGTTTTACACAGCGGATGCCCTTCCAGCTGCAAATTAGTACTGGGAAACACCCATACCCTCTCACATTCACACACATTCACACTTCTCATACACTACAGCCAATTTAGTTTATTCAATTCACCTATAGCGCATGTGTTTGGACTGTGGGGGAAACCGGAGCACCCGGAGGAAACCCACGCCAACACGGGGAGAACATGCAAACTCCGCACAGAAATGCCAACTGACCCAGCCAGGACTCGAACCAGCAACCTTCTTGTTAAGAGGTAACAGTGCACTGAGCCACCGTGTTGCCCCTATTATATTATAATTCAAGTTTAAAGAAACTGAGACGGCAGAAGGCAACACAGGCTCATTGTGAATACGTAGCTCCATATACATTTCTAGAGAGATCGAATTATGTAGAAAGAGGTGCATTTCTTTTCGCGCTACCGGCTCACCGCTTACCTGTGTGTGTTTTTTTTCTGCTGTTACCAGTTTGCCCAGTGGTCCTTCGGAGGACTTGAGACGCAGAGCGGAGTCAACGGCAATGATGGGGTTCGGGTCTGGCAGGGAACGGTTCCAGAAAGCAGGTAAAACAAAAACAAAAGGCAAAAAATTTAAATAAACAAGTAAATAGCAGAGTGAGAATGTGGTAAGATCTGAAAACTTGGTAATAATCATGTGGTCGCAAGGGCTTTTCGTATTTTCTGGATTACTTTTGAAAACATTATCAGTTGGAATTAGGGAAGGGGTGGTGGGTGGATTAGTTAGTCAGTCAGTCGACAGCAGTCTCTGGTGGATTTACACGAGAACAGCTGGTGCGAATGGCACTGGCGAGAAAACTTTGAGATCTGAAAAAGTGTACAAAGCCGCCACTGGCAGATTCGTGAAAAGAAAAACTGCAAAAAAAAAAAACGTACATCCTGGAACCTATTTTGCTCTCTCCAGAAATGTATACCAGGTTACGTATCCATATTGAGCCTGGGTTGGCAGAAGGTTCATCCTGTATGGGTACTTCATTTTAAAATCGCACACTCTTTTGTTTTTATTGTGAGTATACACAAATAAAATCAAACCTATTACAGTTTGGAATGACGTCTTACTCTTATCTGTATATTAAACCTCTCACATGCAAACAATATAGCGTCGCTAACTTGACATTGCAGCCTTGGCATTGCAGCTGACATTGCAGCAGTCAAACAAACATACATAGAAAAAGTTGAAATGGCCAGTTGTATCGTCAGATTGCGTTGACAAATTATATATTTTTTTTACATAGATACTGGAGCAAGAGTAAATTTGAAGGCCTTCTTTTCATTAAAATATCCAAATTACATTTGGAGGCTATAATATTGTGTAAACAATAGCATTTGTTTTGAATTCGAAGTGTTTGTTTAGATTGAATTAAATTCGCATGACATTTATACACAATACTTGATCTATGTTGCTTATAACGAATGCCATAATAAACTAAACGCTATTGGCTGTTTTTTTTGTAATGGGGAGAAGCTACTCTGTCCCACCTTCTCTTCATTTTAGTGGAGATTGCGTCAAACATTGAATAAAAAAATACGCATTTCAAAGCTCTTCACGAGACCCTTAATAATCATACCTGCCAACATTTGGTGTGTAAATTCCGGGAGACCACCCGTGGGGGGGAGGGGGGGGGGGGGGGAATTACGTCATACGCTAATTTGCATATTACTGACGTCATCGCGTTCTACCATTTCTGTTTGTTTAACAGCCTATGGTAAATAAATGGGGTATTTTATATTCACACTACGCTTTATGTAAGCTTGTCAATTTAACTAAATGTATTGCTGTTTGAATACAGTATATCATTATAGATGAGTAGGGAATTTGCAGTAATCTCTCAGACGTAATATACTCAGACAAGTTCTGAAACTCTCCCTTAAAACATCTCTGATTGTGCAACAAGAATAAACGGTCAAATTAAATTGTTAAAATAAAGGAGAAGCAGATCGGGTTGACTGTACAAGGGAAATACCTTCAAACTGCCACCTGTTCTAAATCATTTGCCGTCGGTACGCTGAGAGGTGCTCTGCTCTCAGGCTGCAGGGGAGGCTCGTTGAGAAAAGTAGGGACGGTACAGTAATGGACAAACGACAGTATATAAAAATCGCCAGTAACACACAAAAAAATTGCTAGATTTGTCGCTAGTCGCTTTTTTGAAAGTTTGTCGCTAAATTGGCAACACTAGCGCAAACTGAAGAGCGGGGAGCGGGAGGAGTGAGAGGTTTAGGGAGATGGGGGCGCGCGAACTGTAGCGCGCGACCGTCACCGGAAGAACACAAGCGCCAAGTTTCAGCCCGGACTGTACCAAAATGCTGAGGAGCGGGGGGCGGGGGAATTCCGGGAGTTTACCGGGAGACAGACCAATACGGGAGACGGGTCTGAAATACGGGAGACTCCCGGGAAAAACGGGAGTGTTGGCAGGTATGTTAATAATTCTATGTACAAATTTTCACATTTTTATATTGTTCTGCTCTGAATACTGTAAAAATTAAGCTTAAATGTGACTTTTTTGTCCCCCCCTTTGAATTTGTTTAATTGTTTATAGGAAATAATATTATATTTTGTGCTTTATTTAATATTCATATATAGGCTACAATTTTGGTCTATAATTTTGTTAGCTACTTTAGCTTCTGGCCGGTCTATTATGTTTGTTTTTGTTTTTTTAAAAACATTTTATGAAATGAAAACGCTCTAGTATAAACTTAGCCTTATTAACACATCACGGTGCAGAGGTATCATCATTTCTGGCTTGTCAGAATGCAATGGGAATCTTTTAAAGGCGGCTCATTGTTTTCACACGAAGGGCTGTGCCAGATTTTGCAGGTTATGCAATTTTGGAGGATTTCAAGTGCTTTTGGACGAGTTCCCTTGCGTTTGCACCCATTGAAAAGAAAAGAGCTCCTATGTCACTTAGCATTGCATTATAAATATACAGTACATTATGCTTTTAAAATACCCAGGGTGGCTTAAACAATACAAATACGAAATGTGTTTTTGGTTTGTATATTTTTTTAAATGTCGTGTTAAAATGAAAACGCACTAGTGTAAATGTATTGTAGCCTCATTAACTCATCACGGTATCCTTCAAACCACGTACTGTACATGCATTTAAAAAAGTGCAGAGGTATCATCATTTCTGGCTTGTCAGAAGCATAATGGGAATCTTTTAAAGGCAGCCCATTGTTTTCTCGTGAAGGCCTGTGCCAAATTTCGCAGGTTACGCAATTTTGGAGGATTTCGAGTGCTTTTGGACGAGTTCTTTTCCGTTTGCACCCATTGAAAGGAAAAGAGCTCCTTGCTGGCGGCCTCTTCCCGGTTGCTCGGCTCTGCAGTGGGTCTTCAGCCCATCTGGCAGCGAGTCAAGGCCAGCAGATGGGAGTCTTTATGCCTGGTGTTGTGGGTGTCAGGCGGTTGGCCTGTGGAGTGTAGCGGCGGGCGGCAAAGTCAGATTGGCCCCTGGTGAGAGACAGAGCCGCTGATCACAATAGGTTGTGCTCGGGTTGTGCCTGTTCAGACACGAGTTCACCAGGTGAGGGGGGGTCTCAGCGGCACAGCAGGTATTGAGCCGGGCCCTCCTGACCCTCTGTGTTCCTCCCCACATAAAGCCTTCCACCTGGGACGGGACACAGCAGGTTCCTCTGGCTTCCCACCCTTCTGCTGTCTGAAGCGCGCAATCTTGTAAACCGAGCGTTCTCGAACCCACAGCAGCTGTGTACCTGTGCTGAGAAGATGAGCAACATCTACTTCACAAGTCTAAAACCATCACAGGTGTTTTCCAAAAGTAATGGCAGAATACTGATTTTTGGTACCCATTGGGAAAAAAATTATTAATTGGATTTACTAAATAGTTTTGAAGGTACCTGGTTGCAAACAATTTATATGGGCTGAATTTAAACAAACGAATTAAGTTGAACATTACTACATGTGATTTGTTAGTTTAAATTCAAGCTCATATGAATTGTTTGCAACCAGTTATATCTTAAAAAATTTTGTATATCCACTGAATCATTTTTGTTTTTGTTTCCACTGTTCGTTTCTTGCTAGGAATGGGCGATATCTTACTGTTTGCAAAATACCACAAAAAATTCTCCCCACAATTAGAAAATTTGACTTATCGTAGTAATAATAATGATGATGATAAAACCTATAATTGATCTGTAAAATGAGTAATTATTACAGAAGTATGCACTGTAAAAATGCTGGGTTCCACACAAATCCTTCATGCTGATCCCAACAAAAATCGATTAAGCTAACTTAATCGTTTTTAGAAATTTAAGTGGATTAAACATGAAACAATTAAGTTGTCCTAAAAAAAACTTTGTATTGATTCGGCTCATTTCAAATAAATAGTTTAAAGAAGCAGCAAAAACATTTTTTGGAGTGCATGATATACTGTAGTTTTGCATGTTTATGAGCCTGTTTACAAACAGAGATTTACTAACATGCTTTTTACTCTAAATTCAACAGCTGTCGAGTGGTTGGACCAACTCATTTTTGTGACCAGAGATGGTTTAATATTACAGAATGAAAAATTAATAATACTATTTCATTCAGCGCAGTGATGAAGGCTAGGTCAATTAGCATTATAAATATACTTTATGCTTTTAAAATACCCAGGATGGCTTAAACAATAAAAATAATCCAGATATTTCTGCAAATGTTTATTTGTCTTTATATTTTATCAATTTATCAATTTCAATCAATGAAAAAATGTAATTATATTACACATTTTCTAAAATTTTAGATTTAAAAATTCAAATGAGGATTTATGTAATGCAATATGCCCTAATTTGCATATTGGAAGTCACGTTCAAAGTTTTTGTTGAATTATTTTCTGACTAATTCGAGCCAGAGGTTTTACAGAGAGGGTTTTAAGTATCTTCATCATTGTATAATTAAAAAAGCAACAACAACTGAACTGCCAGACAAAAAGAAATCCCTTTTTGAGGAATAAAATATATAAGGCAAATTATGTATGAACAATTACCCCTGTAAAAACCTCATTGTAAAAATCATTTTGAGAAAACAACTTTTAAAAACATATGTTGTAATTGAAATCTACAGACATATTGATAAAGTGAAACAAAATAAACACTTAAAGGTGTTTCTTCACATGCTGAATAGCAGGATGAAGAAGACAAACAAACTGTCTTAAAGAAAATGTCAGCAATGATTTGCAGGCCTTCTTTCAACTTGCAAACTTCAGTGAAACTTTATCTAAGATGCTTAATCTAAGATATGGTGACACATATTTAGGGATGGACAGTCATGTCATTTTTACTTAGTTCTATAACAACTGCCAAAAGTTTATTGCCAAAAGCACTCTTTTTTTGCAGATACTGATGACTTTATTGAATAATTGGGAATAATTTGATTTGTTTCTATCTGTTGATGAAATGAAACCATTCTGTGTGTATCATTGTATAACGATGGTTTGTTCTGTAGACAATCGGAAAAAAAAAAAATTGCTTAAGGGGGCTAATAATATTGACCTTAAAATTGTTGTAAAAAAAAGTAAAAACTGCTTTTATTCTAGCCGAAATAAAGCAAATAAGACTTCATTTAGAAGAAAAAATATTATAGGAAATACTGTGAAAAAATTCCTTGCTCTGTTTAACATCATTTGGGAAATATTTGAAAAAGAAAAAAAGAGAGCTAATTATTTTCACTTATTTATTTTTTTATTATTATAATTGCTGTAAATATGTGTATGTGGAGGTCGTGTGGGCTGGGAGGATGCTTCTGACTGGCGTGACTCAGAAACATATGACATGCTAACGTATTTCTGAGGCGTTTCCAAAACTCCTGTCTGCTCTGACTCATTTGTGACTGAACAGCTGCTGTCACACCAGGCTTTTCTGACTACAGGCTGATAACATTTAACTGAGTTTTCTTTCACCATTATAGTTTTTTTTGTTTCCCCTATACAGTGCAGTCATATTCAATATACAGTATGTCTTTAATATTACTGCGGAGACACTCATCTAGTGTTTTTTTTAAGTTATTCATAGTAATTTGTCAATTCTGATAAGTTTTAAAGGGATAGTTTACTCAGAAATGAAAGTTACCTGACTACTCAGGCTCATATGGTTCTAAATCATTATGAGTTTCTTCTGTTGAATATAAAAGAAGATATGTTGAAGAAAGCTGGTTGATACCCGTTGACTTCCATAGTAGAAAAAACACATACTATGGAAGTCAATGGGTGCCAGCTGTACCAGCATTTTTCAAAATAGCTTCTTTTATGTTCAACAGAAGAAAGAAACTCAAATAGGTTTTGAAGAGTAAGTAAATTATGGGAGTGATTTCATTTTGCAGGTCAAAACGACATTAAAAAACATATCAGAAATACCAACGATATCTTACGGCAATTCGTAAATGTTTGATTTATTGGCTAATTCGTATAAATTCGTACAATCTCATTCGTATACTTTAGTACGATTGGCTCAACCCCCGATGACGGTTGGGTTTAGGTGCGGGGTTTGGTGCCACGCCTCCTTTTTAAAATCGTACATTATTGTACGACTGAACTATGACCAAATTCGTACGAATTAGCCATTAAACTGACAAAACAAAAATTACTTGCATTTCCTCGTGAGATCAGGCTAGAAATACACACCGATTTGGTCTCAATTGACTACCTTGATGTGAAAACGACATCAAATTGACATCTAAAATTGGCATAAAAAACTAGTCAAAAATCGATTACAGGACATCCTTTTTTTATGTTTTATTGACGTAAATGTTAGATGTCTATTTGATGTCGTTTTCACATCAAGCTAATTTACATGCATTGAAGGTCTAGAAAATCCAGTGTAAATGTACAGTATACCTTTAAATTGAAGCTTTCAGATGAATAAAACATTTCTTATATTATAATATTTTTGCGTCATTATTTTGGTGGCCAAAAGAGCATCAATTTGTTGACATCAAATAGACGTCGAGGATTTGACATCAAATCGATTTGCATTTTTGATGCATGTGATGGCCCTTGTGGTGGCCACACATTGAGATTACCGTGCTGCAGTGCTGGTGAGGAATTACGGAGGTTCCGGGTGTGTCTTTAGATTCCGCCTGCCGATACCATTTGCTTGATGGCTTAAAGGGAGAGCCGAAGTTTAATTTAATTTCATTAATGATTTTCATTGTTAATTTCTTCAATTTTATATTTAGTTTTGCTTTATTTAGAATTGATTTAATTATTATTTAGATCTGTAATTAGATATTTGGCTTAGTTTACTGTTGTTGTAAATTGTCTGTTTTTGTCTTCCCCCTTTTTGTTTATTGTGGACTTGTCCCTCCTGTATAAATGTGCACTGTTGTGTCATATAAGGGAGTTCTGTGTCTGTTTACATATGGTTTGTTTTTTCTGTTTAGTTTATTGTTTTTTCTATTGGTTTATTTTTTTCATTTATTTATTTGTTTAATTTTTGTGTAAACTTCAGTGCTTCCCACAGGTTTGAAATATACTTGCGGTGGTACCCGGATTGAAACATACCTTTTACCCACGGCACATAAATGGTCAACTACAGTACATGAGACCAAAAAAAAAAGTAATTTTTAACTATATTTGATTCATTATGACACTGTTATACACCTTTTAAAGTTATTTTAAAAAAGGCAGTTGAAATAAAAGAAATCCACTATTTCTCTTACTTTTACGCTATTTAGAAGCCATGTGCACCCATTGACAGGTAAAGGTCTCTCTCTCTCTCTCTCTCTCTCTCTCTCTAACAGCTTAACAGCTCTCTCTCTCTCTCTCTCTCTCTCTCTCTCTACAGCAAATGAGAAATAAATAAAAGAAAAAAATTAAATAAAATAGGAAATATTGCTAAAAATTATAATAATTACAAGAATAGTGTAATTATTTAAATAAGGCAAATTAGTTGATTAACCATTTCTATTAGTGTACAAATATTTTGCAGCCAGTATAGATGTCATTTTGTTCTCTCCGAGTATGTAGTAAAGAGTCGTTTATTAAATAATTAATCATTTAATGTTTCTCTCGCGACTGTGCGTGTGCAGTCAACTGCGAAATGGTAATGCAAAAATGCATATAACGGCAACTTTAGGAAGCGAAAGACGAATCCCGGACTTTTTAGGAGATTTAGAAACTACGGCCAGTCGCATTTTGCCGCAAAAGGCAGGTCTCTGTGGGTCTGCAGAGCATGTGAGATTGTGTGAGTGTTGACAGATCTCGTACACACAGAACCAGCAGTAGGAAACGTGCAGATCGAGAGAAGATTTTCCACTGGTTAATCGATCGCGAACGTTTGGCTTTCTTGGGAGGATGCAAAAAATTGTAAACGGATGATAATAATAGTATTATTCATGTGTCACCCCCAAATATATCGTTAATATACTGTTAATATATAATGTTAACCACGCCCAACACCTCAGACAGACATAAACTGAGAATTTAACTGAAAACAAACAGGAAGTGCATTTTCAGATTTTAATTAAAAGGCAAACATTTTTTTTCTTAATGACATGCGCAGATGAATTGTTCACCACAAAGCCAGCAATGTGGTCAATATGGTTAGTTTTCATTTCATTTATTGTTTTTGCTATTAAGGGATGTTGTGTTAACATTTACAAACTAATTTCGAGAGGATCACATGCTTATGATTGATCACAGCTGGTCCCGCATCAGCTACGCATATTGCGCCAATCAGATGAATACTGACTCACTATAAATAACCAGAGTTTTCCACTTTCAGTCATCTTCATCTTGAAGAGTCCCCCCTTCCACCCCAACTCCTCCCCCTTCTCCTGATAGGGCGGCACGGCGACCCATTGGTTAGCACTGTTGCCTCACAGCAAGAACAGCACTGGTTCGAGCACTTACCGGGGCAAGTCAGCGTTCCTGTGCGGAGTTTGCATGTTCTCCCCGTACTCACGTGGGTATTCCCTGGGTTCCCTGGTTTCCTCCCACCGTCCACAGACATACAATATAAATAAATTGACTAATCCAAAAAGGCATCATAAGTCAAACTCTTAGCCAGCTATATCTTTTAGCTATTCCTAACATGTTCACAAGCAGGGGAGTTCTCGAGACCAACTGTACATGAGCTCAAACTCCCCTCTTGCCCTTCAAACGGGAGGGAGCCCAGGGCTCAAGGATATTCTGAGCTCAGGTCTCTCTCCCGGGACAGCATACCAAACACCCTTTATTATTAATCATCAGCTAAGTGTGAACTCTTGAATGTTACTAAAACGATCCATAATTTTGTTGGGTGGTAAAGCTTGTCTGTTAAGTAAATGTAAGCATTGTTGAAATGTGCTCACTAACTGCATATTGGGTAAAAACGACATGAAATGTGTGAATAGTGTGGCCAGAAAAGACCAATGCTGGCTAATTGTGTTTAGAGTTTTGAAAATGTGACAACTGGTTGGACAAACGCTTGTTATCGACTGAAAAAAACTGTAATATTTGATGGATAAACATTGAGGAAAATAAAGGCACACTTCGTTATACCCAGTTTTTAAAAACATTTGAGTAATTGTTTACTGTTTACCGGACATCATGGAATGAAGGAAGAAGGTGGATAAAATTATTTGTTCAGTTCTTTTTGAATTCGAAATCCTCCAACCTGGACGTGGAACCCATAATATGAAACACAGCCATCACATGTAAACCATTGACATTTTTGTCTTAACATTTTCCCTGCATTCACACCTAAAAACATTTCAAACAAGCCCTAATACTTGGCACAGCGTTTCTTCAACGAAATAATGGTGTCCTTGTTTGTGTGAGTTGCAGTAAGTCACCTCCGCTTGTGGCTGTTCAGGGCATCGCTGGCATCCCATGTCAAAGCTGAAGTGTTTGTTGTTTTATATGACTCCTTTTTTTTAAGAGTCTCCAGGATTAAAAGTAAAGAGCTGCTCCCTGTGCGCCGGCAGCCTGAGGCGCGACTGGAGCCTTTACACACACACACACCGAGTCACGCAAGCCCACACTATGCAGACATGTACACACACTGCCAGAACAGCTTCTCTGCCACTCCAACCTGATGGGTATTATGAGCTTCTGATTGACAGTTGGGTCCTTGGTGACATAACTAGCAGAACATTACACACGTTTATGCTAATTGTGTGTACAAACATTGTTGTGTCTTCAGGTCACAGGGCCACTGTTACTGCTTTTTTTCCAATGTAATGTGTGGTCTATCTATCTGCATACGTTATTTATATATATATATATATATATATATATATATATATATATATATATATATATATATATATATATATATATATATATATATTACATATCTGTGTGTATATGAATGAATTCTATAACAAATAAAAAAAAAAGAAAATATTGATATTAGTCATTTAAAAGTAACTCCAATTATTCTATCTATCTATCTATCTATCTATCTATCTATCTATCTATCTATCTATCTATCTATCTGTCTGTCTGTCTGTCTGTCTGTCTGTCTGTCTGTCTGTCTGTCTGTCTGTCTGTCTGTCTGTCTGTCTGTCTGTCTAGCTCACCATACATCCATACATCTATCTATCCGTCTATCTCACTTTCCATCCATCCATCTAACTGTGTTTATCTCCCTTACCATCCATCCATCCCTCTCACCATCCATCAATCTATCTATCCCACCAGCCAGCCATCAATCCATCCATCCAACCATCTATTTATCTCTCTCACCATTAATTCATCCATCCATCCATCCATCCATCCATCCATCCATCCATCCATCCATCCATCCATCCATCTTTCTTACCATCCATCTATCTATCTATCTATCTATCTATCTATCTATCTATCTATCTATCTATCTATCTATCTATCTATCTATCTATCTATCTATCTATCTATCTATCTGTCTATCTGTCTATCTGTCTATCTCTCAGCATCCATCCATCCCACCATCGATCCATCCATCCATCCATCTCTCTCACCATCCATCAATCTATCTATCCCACCATCGATCCATCCATCGATCCATCCATCCATCCATCCATCCCTCCCTCTCACCATCCATCAATCTATCTATCCCACCAGGCAGCCATCAATCCATCCATCCATCCATCCATCCATCCATCCATCCATCCATCCATCCATCCATCCATCCATCCATCCATCCATCTAACCATCTATTTATCTCTCACTATCCATCCATCCATCCATCCATCCATCCATCCATCCATCCATCCATCCATCCATCCATCCATCCATCCATCCATCCATCCATCCATCCATCCATCCATCCATCCATCCATCTCTCTTACCATCCATAAATGTATCTATCCCTCCATCCATCCATTCTTCTATCCATCTATGTCTATCTATCTCTCACCATCCATCCATCCCACCATCCATCCATCCATCCATCCATCCATCCATCTCTCTCACCATCCATCAATCTATCTCTCCCACCATCCATCCATCCATCCATCTCACCATCCATCTCACTATCCATCAATCTATCTATCCCACCAGCCAGCCATCAATCCATCCATCCATCTAACCATCTATTTATCTCTCTCACCATCCATTCATCCCATCCATCCATCTCTCTTACCATCCATCAATCTATCTATCCCACCATCATCTATCCATCCTTCTATCCATCTATCCGTCTATCTATCTCTCACCATCCATCCATTCATCCATCCATCCATCTCTCTCACCATCCATCCATCCATCCATCCATCCATCCATCCATCCATCTATCCATCCATCCATCCATCCCTCTCACCATCCATCAATCTATCTATCCCACCAGCCAGCCATCAATCCATCCATCCATCTAACCATCTATTTATATCTCTCACCATCCATTCATCCTATCCATCCATCCATCCATCCATCCATCCATCCATCCATCCATCCATCCATCCATCCATCCATCCATCCATCCATCTAACCATCTATTTATCTCTCACTATCCATCCATCCATCCATCCATCCATCCATCCATCCATCCATCCATCCATCCATCCATCCATCCATCCATCCATCCATCCATCCATCTCTCTTACCATCCATAAATGTATCTATCCCTCCATCCATCCATTCTTCTATCCATCTATGTCTATCTATCTCTCACCATCCATCCATCCCACCATCCATCCATCCATCCATCCATCCATCCATCTCTCTCACCATCCATCAATCTATCTCTCCCACCATCCATCCATCCATCCATCTCACCATCCATCTCACTATCCATCAATCTATCTATCCCACCAGCCAGCCATCAATCCATCCATCCATCTAACCATCTATTTATCTCTCTCACCATCCATTCATCCCATCCATCCATCTCTCTTACCATCCATCAATCTATCTATCCCACCATCATCTATCCATCCTTCTATCCATCTATCCGTCTATCTATCTCTCACCATCCATCCATTCATCCATCCATCCATCTCTCTCACCATCCATCCATCCATCCATCCATCCATCCATCCATCCATCCATCCATCCATCTATCCATCCATCCATCCATCCCTCTCACCATCCATCAATCTATCTATCCCACCAGCCAGCCATCAATCCATCCATCCATCTAACCATCTATTTATATCTCTCACCATCCATTCATCCTATCCATCCATCCATCCATCCATCCATCCATCCATCCATCCATCCATCCATCCATCCATCCATCCATCCATCCATCCATCCATCCATCCATCCATCCATCCATCCATCCATCCATCCATCCATCCATCCATCCATCCATCCATCCATCCATCCATCCATCCGTCCGTCCGTCTATCTATCTCTCACCATCCATCCATCCATCCATCCATCCCACCAGCCATCCATCCATCCATCCATCATGTTGATTTTCGGTCATGTTAATATAATTATTTAATATATAATTATATGCAACATTAATATATAATAGTAATATGTTTCTATGAAATGCATTGATAAAATGAAACCATTATGTGTGTATGTGTTATATTTATTATATAATTATATTTATAATATTTAATATATAATATTAATATATAATATATAATAATATATTATAATAATTATTATTATAATAAAATATTAGCTATATATATATATATATATATATATATATATATATATATATATATGTATATGTGTGTGTATATATATATATATATATATATATATATACATATATATATATGTATATATATATGTGTGTGTGTGTGTGTGTGTGTGTGTGTGTGTGTATGTATGTATGTAACTTGTCGCTTCATTCAACTGTGGCGGAAGGAAAGTGTGTGAGTATATGTTATTTTCTTGTGTATGTATATTAATCTATCTGTTTTACCATAAATATATGCGATACATATGTGTGTGTATACACAACATGTTCTTGTTTAAACACAAATATTAAAACATTAGTTTTTATGTATATCGAATACACCAATGTAAATTAATACACACGCATGAATGGATGGATGGATGAATAGATACTATGGATGAATAGAAAGAAAAATATAGATAGACAGACAGACCCTGATTGTGAGACCCTGCTCCAAACACCTGTTAAAAACAAACCACTCGTCGCACACATGTGTAATAATAATCAAGTCTGCTTTTTTTCCCAGGTTGAGAACCTGTTTCATGCATAAATATTTGTCATATGGATAACGGAAGTAATGGATATCTCACGCTCAGTTTTCTATGAAATCTGTGAAAGTTATGCTTGAGGTCTTGTGTATGGAGATGCTTATGATGCTTATGATTGTGGATTTTTGCTGCTTCTTTAAATTACTAAGTTTTTTTGGGACAACTTAATAGTTTTACAGTTGCAATCAGAATTATTGAACCCCCTTTGAATTTTTTATCTTTTTTAAATATTTCCCAAATGAAGTTTAACAGAACAAGGAAATTTTCACAGTATGTCTGATAATATTTTTTCTTCTGGAGAAAGTCTTGTTTTATTTCGGCTAGAATAAAAGCAGTTTTAAATTTTTTAAAACCCATTTTAAGGTCAAAATTATTAGCTCCTTTAAGCTATTTCTTTTTTCAATACAGAACAAACCATCGTTATACAATAACTTGCCTAATTAGCCTAACCTGCCTAGTTAACCTAATTAACCTAGTTAAGCCTTTAAATGTCACTTTAAGCTGTATAGAAGTGTCTTGAAAAATATCTAGTCAAATATTATTTACTGTCATCATGGCAAAGATAAAATAAATCAGTTATTAGAGATGAGTTATTAAAACTATTATGTTTAGAAATGTGTTGAAAAGATTTTCTCTCCGTTAAACAGAAATTGGGGAAAAAAATACACAGGGGGGCTAATAAATCAGGGGGTTGAATAATTCTGATTGCAACTGTATGTTTAATCCACTTAAATTTGTAAAATCAATTAAGTTAATTTAATCGATTTGTGTTGGGAGAACATGAAGGAATTGTGTGAAACCCAGAATTTCTTCCTTTTTTTATTGCGATAAAGATGGTGGCAATTCATATTAACTGAATAACACAAAAAAGGTTTTGTATCTTCAGAGAGTAGTATTATCTTTCCTACTTTTTTATTATTTTGTTTTTACCAAACATAGGCTGTTGTGAGCATACACGTAATGTAATATGTTTCATTCATACTGGAAGCTCCAGGGCGAAACAGAAGTGATCTAACTGTTTTACAGAGTAAAAAGAAGATAGAAATGCTTCAACTTCTCAAACATGAACATGATTGTGCACTCAAAAAATGACTTTGGTTGCTTGTTCAAATTACTTATTTAAAATGAGTTGAAACAACACAATTCCTAAGGTTAATTATGTTCAGTCCACCTAAATTTGTAACAAGGATTAAGTTAATTTAATTTGTTTTGAGAAAACTTGAAGTTGTGTGGAACCCAGCATTTTTACAGTGTGGTGATATATCTGTGTTCTTCAAGCCTTCCTGGGTTGTTTTATAAGAGTAAAGTATATTTATAGCTTATATCACTGTATATAATACTATGAAATCATATGATTTCTTCCTCATTCTGTAATATAAAAACACATCTGTTCACGAAAGATGTTATTTCACTCGACTGATGTTATAGAGTGAATTTAGAGCAAAAGTCAGTAAATCTCTTGAATGTAAACAGGCAGACTGAATTACACATGTGCTACTGTTGTATATTTATTCAGTACATATTTCTTTTGTTGCATTTTACAGCCGTGATCAAACCACTTCCAGATTGTAGGTTTTATTGATATTTTTCTGTTGTGTTTTAGCTTGATTCTGCTGTGTTTTGCCTTGAATCTGTTGTGTTTTAGCTTGATTCTGCTGTTTTGCCTTGAATCTGTTGTGTTTTAGCTTGATTCTGCTGTATTTTAGCTTGATTCTGCTGTGTTTTGCCTTGAATCTGTTGTGTTTTAGCTTGATTCTGCTGTGTTTTGCCTTGAATCTGTTGTGTTTTAGCTTGATTCTGCTGTTTTGCCTTGAATCTGTTGTGTTTTAGCTTGATTCTGCTGTATTTTAGCTTGATTCTGCTCTGTTTTGCCTTGAATCTGTTGTGTTTTAGCTTGATTCTGCTGTGTTTTGGATTCATTCTGTTTTGTTGTGGCTTTATTCTGCTGTATTTTAGGTTGATTCTGCTGTGTTTTGGATTTATTCTGTTGTGGTGTGGCTTGATTCTGTTGTGTTTTGAACTTATGTTTGCTTTTTAAGATTTGTTGTGTATTAGCTTGATTCTGTTGTGTTGAGGCTTAATTCTGTTGTCTTTTGTCTTGATTCTGTTTGCTTTGGCTTTATAATGTTGTGTTATGGCTTTATGTTGTTGTACTGTGACTTTACGCTGTTGGGTTATGACTTGATTCCATTGTGTTTTGAACTTCTATAGGCTGTTTTACATTTTTTCGGGGGGGTTAGCATGTTTCTGTAGTGTTTTGGCATGTTTCTGTAGTGTTTTGGCATGTTTCTGTTGTGTTTTGGCATGTTTCTGTTGTGTTTTAGCATGTTTCTGTAGTGTTTTGGCATGTTTCTGTTGTGTTTTGGCATGTTTCTGTTGTGTTTTGCTTGATTCTGTTATGTATTGGCATGTTTCTGTTGTGTTTTTGCTTGATTCTGTTGTGTTTTGGCATGTTTCTGTTGTGTTTTGGCATGTTTCTGTTGTGCTTTTCCTTTATTCTGTTGTGTATTGGCATGTTTCTGTTGTGTTTTGGCATGTTTCTGTTGTTTTTGCTTGATTCTGTTGTGTTTTGGCATGTTTCTGTTGTGTTTTGGCATGTTTCTGTTGTTTTTGCTTGATTCTGTTGTGTATTGGCATGTTTCTGTTGTGTTTTGGCATGTTTCTGTTGTTTTTGCTTGATTCCGTTGTGTTTTGGCATGTTTCTGTTGTGTTTTTGCTTGATTCTGTTGTGTTTTGGCATGTTTCTGTTGTGTTTTGGCATGTTTCTGTTGTGTTTTGCTTGATTCTGTTGTGTTTTGGCATGTTTCTGTTGTGTTTTGGCATGTTTCTGTTGTGTTTTGCTTGATTCTGTTATGTATTGGCATGTTTCTATTGTGTTTTGGCATGTTTATGTTGTGTTTTTGCTAGATTCTGTTGTGTATTGGCATGTTTCCGTTGTGTTTTGGCATGTTTCTGTTGTGTTTTTGCTTGATTCTGTTATGTATTGGCATGTTTCCGTTGTGTTTTGGCATGTTTCTGTTGTGTTTTTGCTTGATTCTGTTATGTATTGGCATGTTTCCGTTGTGTTTTGGCATGTTTCTGTTGTGTTTTGCTTGATTCTGTTATGTATTGGCATGTTTCTGTTGTGTTTTTGCTTGATTCTGTTGTGTTTTGGCATGTTTCTGTTGTGTTTTGGCATGTTTCTGTTGTGTTTTTGCTTGATTCTGTTGTGTATTGGCATGTTTCTGTTGTGTTTTTGCTTGATTCTGTTGTGTTTTGGCATGTTTCTGTTGTGTTTTGGCATGTTTCTGTTGTGTTTTGCTTGATTCTGTTATGTATTGGCATGTTTCTATTGTGTTTTGGCATGTTTATGTTGTGTTTTTGCTAGATTCTGTTGTGTATTGGCATGTTTCTGTTGTGTTTTGGCATGTTTCTGTTGTGTTTTGCTTGATTCTGTTATGTATTGGCATGTTTCTGTTGTGTTTTTGCTTGATTCTGTTGTGTTTTGGCATGTTTCTGTTGTGTTTTGGCATGTTTCTGTTGTGTTTTTGCTTGATTCTGTTGTGTATTGGCATGTTTCTGTTGTGTTGTGGCATGTTTCTGTTGTGTTTTTGCTAGATTCTGTTGTGTTTTGGCATGTTTCTGTTGTGTTTTTGCTTGATTCTTTTGTGTTTTGGCATGATTCTGTTGTGTTTTGCTTAATTCTCTTTTGATGTGTCTTGATTCTGTAGTGTTATGGCTTTGTTCTGTTGTATTTTGGCTTGTTTCTGTTATTATCTTATGTTTGCTTTTTTAAATTTTGTTGTGGAGTGTACTACTGTGCCACCATACTAGTCTCATGGGCGACAACTTACTTGTGCTGCAGTATATTTTAGTATTTGGACAGATCCGCCTGACTAGTCTCCTGATGTACTGTCTCCAGTCCTCCAGAATTAGGCTTGTGTTTGTAAACATGAGGGTGGCGCCGCCATAAAAAGCCATTGGGAGTGTTGAGGCATTTGTTACTGCCCAACAAGTGGCCTGTCAGATGAAGCGATTACGCTGTCATACGATCATATATTCTCTCCACTTTTGTTGTGGCACTAACTATATATATTATAGCTCTTTTAGAAAAATGATATTTTGCAAACAGAATGTAACTGAGCAGGAATGTTTACTCCCATATTTGTGAGTCAATAGAAACTGGGCTGGTCGGGTTCCTGAGACTACAGATCCTAAACGTTTGCTGGAACGGAGCCGGCCTGTGAATGTGTGCCAGCCGCGCTCTGACAGCAGAGAAACAGGCTGGAGGGCATTGCTGAATGAGAAATATGAAAGACGCCGGCCTGTTCGCCATGACACGTTGTACCATAATAACAGTGTTTGGGCTTTGCTGCACAGCTCATATGTGCACCACTATTTAATGCTGCCATTCTGTGTTTACTGGGTCAACGACATGACTCTCGTTTTTATTATTTGCGGTATTCGTTCCCCCCCGACTTGTGTATGAACTTGTTTTTTGACTTTGTTTTTGACTTTTTAAAAAATGCAATTCATACATACAAGTTAGTTATTTTTAATGTTTTTGCTGGAGTGTAATATAAAACATTTTTATTGAAATACCAGGTTAAGTTGAGGTTACAGGACATCAGGTTCTACTCCACAAAATCAGTTGATAATTATAAATAAATATATATATATATATATATATATATATATATATATATACAGTATATATTTGTTAGAAACAATCTAATATTTGCTTTTAAAAATATTTATATATATTATAAAGAAACTATATATATATATGTGTATATTTCTTTCTGTTTCTTTGATTGTTTGTTTGTTTTTTCTGTTTCTTTCTGTTTCTTTGTTTGTTTTTGTAAAAAATCTAAGTCATAACAATCCTAGATTTTTATTTAGCACCTTTGCTAAACTAACAAATAATCGATCATGCTTGCATGGTTCGGGATCTGTAGAGCTGCGCATTGATGGAATTGCTCTGCAGTGTTTGGACTCTCAGTAGTGAATTTTACCCCACACTGAACTGAACTAAACTGAACTGATCTTAATCTCTGAAAACTGAACTGACACTGTTTCAATTCACTATAATCTTCTATGTGAAGCTGCTTCGCACAATCTACATTGTTTAAGCACTATACAAATAAAGATGAATTAAATTGAATTGAATTTTTCTTTCTTTCTTTCTTCTTTCTTTCTTTCTTTCTTTCTTTTTTCTTTCTTTCTGTTTTTTTCTTTTTCTTTCTGTTTTTTTCTTTCTGTTTCTTTCTTTGTTTTTTCTGTTTCTTTCTGTTTGTTTGTTTCTGTTTGTTTTTTTCTGTTTCTTTGTTTCTTTCTCTCTGTTTCTTTCTGTTTCTTTTCTTTTTTGTTTCTTTCTGTTTTTTTCTTTGTTTCTTTGTTTCTGCTTCTTTGTTTTTTCTCTCTATTTCTTTCTGTTTCTTTCTTTCTTTCTTTCTTTCTTTTTTCTATTTCTTTGTTTTCTTTCTTTCTTTCTTTCTTTCTTTTTTCTTTCTTTTAGTTTTTTGTCTTTTTTCTTTCTTCTTTCTGTTTATTTCTATGTTTTTTTTGTTTGTCTGTTTGTTTGTTTGTTTGTTTGTTTGTCTGCCTGTCTGTTTGTTTGTTTCTCTTAATTTTTTCTTTCTTTTTTTCTTTCTTTTTTGTTTGTTTGTTTGTTTCTTATAGTTTTATTCTTTCATATTTTCTTTCTAAAATATGTTAGTATTATTTTTTGTGCATCTTTAATATTTCATTGTTTTTGTCTGCATTTTACAAACACACAAACAATAACGAAAAAAATTCCAAGCCTATTTTGATTTGTTTTAAAAACACACATACAGTCACATGTATTGAAGATGTCTGGGAAATATGCCTTTATACCTGTCTTTATTTATATATATATATATATATATATATATATATATATATATATATATATATATATATATATATATATATATATATATATATAATACCAATACATATGTTTAAAAAATGTCTAAAATAGTGTATTTTTAAAATAGCATTAGTGTAGTGAGTAATTTTCTACAAATTTGGCACATGCCAAATTTTTATTCTCTTCTTTTCTTAATAGTGTACAGTCATGTCATTGACTTAATTTGCAAAAATGATTTAGTCTTGCTGTTTAGCTTAAACGTCTTGATTATATTTCTTAGGAATCCTTCAGCCTACATTTACAACCATATACTCATTCATGTTGTCCCAACCCAAATCAATTAAGTTAACATAACAAATGTAAGTGGATTGAACATAAAAAAATTGGGTTTCCCAAAAAATCTTCAAAATTGTGTTAAGCTCATTTTAAACAAGTTGTTTGAACAAGCAGCAAAAATTATTTGTATTCAATGCTGCTTGATCATTTTAATCTAATTTAAGTGAAAGCCTCCTATCATTGCAATCTTTCTACATTGTTCACATCCTCTGTGCAGCATTTATCAATTGAACACTGTGTTGAATTGAAGTTACTCTAATCAGTAGCTGAAAGTGACATCAAATTAGCTGAAGCTATTAACCAAATAATCCTGATGCGTTAACTTTAGCAAATGACGCACTTTGAAATTCTACACCATTTCATTCAAGCCCTCATTTTAATCTAAAGCACAGGCTGCAGATATTGGACAGTTGCCAGTTGTTTGTTCATCTCAGAACACCCAGAAAGCCATAATGGGAAACAACAGTTCATGACCCTCGCTAACTAATGGATTCAGGAACGTTCCCGCAAATCCTCCCTATGTAGATCTCGTCACTCACTGCCAAACAAAAGCTAGTCTGTAACACTCATCGGCTACACCCGTTGGCTCTAGCGAAGTACATGAGTGCCGACGGGCCGTGCCAACTGGCCAGCCGTCATCACGCCAACGACAGAGCGAATCCTGGCCTGCGGTCAAAAAAGAGCAACGGCACTTCGTGGAATGACATAAGACTTAAGGATAAGGAAGCACAGAAATATAAATCCCCCAAATCGCCGATCCTTTTCACGGGGGCGAGCCAACAGGTCGTCCCTGCTTGTGCCTCTCCCAGGTGTGGAGCCAGGTTTATCCCTGTTTTAAGGCGGGTGAGAATCTCCTACATGCAGTTGGGTTTGCATAGGGAGGAGCCGCTTAACCTGAGGGCTTGACATGTACAGTTGAAGTCAAAATGATTTGCCCTCCTGTGAATTTCTAGTATTTCCAATAATATTTTTTTCTTGTGGAGAAAGTCTTATTTGTTTTGTTTCAGCTAGAATAAAAGCAGTTTAAAAAAAAATTTAAAACCATTTTAAGGTCAATATTATTAGCAATAATATTTTTTTTTTGATTGTCTACAGAATAAACCAAGTCTTGCCTGATTACTCTATCTTGCCCAATTAACCTAATTATAAGCCTTTAAATGTCACTAAGCTAAATACTAGAATCTTGAAAAATATCTAGTAAAATATTATGTGGTGTCATCATAGAAAAGATAAAATAAATCAGTTATTAGAATTGAGTTATTAAAACTATTATGTTTAGAAATTTGTTGAAAATAAATCTTCTTTCCTTTAAACAGAAATTGGGGGGGGGGGGGGGGGGGGGTATATACAGCAGGCTAATAATTCAGACTTCAACTATATGTGGAGCCGATATTCGTCAGTAAAAAAGGGGATGTTGTAGAGTCTGTCTGCTTTAGTCACAGTTTCCAGGATGCAATAAAGCATTATTGACAAACCCACAAAACTTGTCCAGTACCCTTGGATCTAAAACCAACAATTAGTTAAAACCCACAATTAGTATTACATATATATATATATAATTATATATATATATATATATTATATATATATATATATATATATATATATATATCTATATATATATATATATATATATATATATATATATATATACTTCTACTGTACTGTATATAATAACTGATTTATTTTATCTTTGCCATGATGACAGTAAATAATATTTTACTAAATATTTTTCATGACACTTCTATACAGCTTAAAGTGACATTTAAAGGCTTAACTAGGTTAATTAGGGTAACTAGGCAGGTTAGGGTAATTAATTAGCCAAGTTATTGTATAACGATGGTTTGTTCTTTAGACTATTGAAAAAAGAAATAGCTTAAAGGGGCTAATAATTTTGACCCTAAAATGGTTTTAAAAAATTAAAAACTGCTTTCATTCTAGCCGAAATAAAACAAATAAGACTTTCTCCAGAAAAAAAAATATTATCAGACATACGGTGAAAATTTCCTTGCTCTGTTATTCGTCATTTGGGAAATATTTAAAATAGTCAAAAGGGGGCTAATAATTCTGACTTACACTGTATGTATATATATATATATATATATATATATATATATATATATATATATATATATATATAATAAAGCTTGGGTAATGTTAAATTAATAATTGATGATCGTATGCTACACTAAAAAATGATTCATTGTAGGCCTGGAACAATATATCATTTAAGCATCGATATCGCAATGTGTGTATCTGCAATAGTTACATCGCAGGATTAGATTATTTATGAAAGTTTAAAAGATAAAGATATTATTATTGTCCTTATAATTATTATTTATACAATGATGAGCATGTTATTTTACATTTGATTGTTCAATTTCTAGTCTTGAAAATGGTTAGACCCCCGAAAAACCATAAAGCACTGTTTATTCATTTATTTTTGCTTGTAATTTATTATAATTTATGCAGATGCACTACATAGATAAAGACTTGATCATCCCAGTCAATATAAATGAACAAAAACTTTCCTTTCCAAACAGAGCTATTCAAAGCATCTGGTGAAATTTTATTCATATTGCAATATATATTGCGGAAAAACTAAATATCGCAATATCCAATTTTTCCAATATCGTGCAGCCCTAATTCATTGGAATATTAGTTCAATATTATTAGTGATAGCAAACAGTTTATATGGGCTAAATTTAAACAAACAAATGAAATGTAGTAATGTTCAACTTAATTTGTTTGTTTAAAATTAGCCTATATACAGTAAATTGATTGCAAACACTTACCTTAAAAATGGAGTAAATGTAATGAGTCTTTTTTTCAGTGTAGGGCTGCACGATATTGGGAAAAATCTCATTGCAATATTTAATTTTTTAGCGATATACATTGCAATATGAAATATATTTTACCGGATGGATTGAATAACTCTTTTTGTGAAGACTTGACATCAGACTGTTTGGAGTGGTTTAATAGGGGATTGCATCTGCATAAATTATCAAATTTAACTTTAAACTAGATTTTTAGGAAGGAAAAACAAACAAATAAGAGAAAAACGTGTTTTATATTTTTCTGGTAAGTTTTATTGGCAGTTGGACACAAATATTTTTAAAAACAATGTAAAATGAGCCGTGGCATGGTGGCTCAGTGGTTAGCACTGCAAGAAAGCAAGAAAGCAGCAGCAAGAAAGTTGCTGGTTCAAGTCCTGCTGGGCCAGTTGGCATTTCTGTGTGGAGTTTGCATGTAACCCCTATGTTTAAGCAGTCCAAACAAATGTGCTATAGGTGAATTGAATAGACTACATTGGCCAAAGTATATGATTGTGTTTGTAAATGTGAGAGTGTATGGGTGTTTTCCAGTCCTGGGTTGCAACTGGACGGGCATCCGCTTTGTAAAACATATCCTGGCATAGTTGGCGGTTCATTCCGCTGTGGCGACCCCTGATAAATAAGGGACTAAGCCGAAGAAAAATGAATAAATGAATGAATAGTCTTTGTTAAAGCAACAAATGTTGTTTCTGGTGCCTGAATGCTTTAAACTCACTTGATCTGTTTAACAGAAGAAATAAAATGCAATTAATAAACTTTAAATCCACAGTACTACAAGCTCCTGGTTAACAATAAGCCATACTTGATATTGCAGATCAAGCGATGTGACTATTGTGGATGCACACAATGTGATATCGATGCGAAAAAATATATTGTGCAGCCCTATTGTATGCTATAATATGTATTAGGGATGAATGATATATTATTCCTTGCAAAATACTGGTTAAAATTTCTTCCGATGAAAAATGGACTTATTGTGATAACGATAAAACTTCTAATTGGTTATTAGTGTGCAAGAGATTTGCGTGTTTGAGCCTGAGATGTACTGAAATACTTTAAGTTCATTTCATAACCCTAATTATACAGAGTATTATCCATATTAATTAAGTTACCCATTTAATTGTATTTTATTAACGCCTACCCCAACCCTAACCATCACATTAATGTAAAACAGGAATCATTTTTAGAGTTTTAATAAAAAATAAATAATTAAACCTTAATAAAATCTATATAGTTATCTGGCTTATAAAAGGTCACATCAATAATATCACGCGTACTGCATATTACCACCTGCGTAATATCACTCGTCTCCGCTCTTCTCTCACAACCAACAACACAGCAAATCTTATCCACGCATTAGTTACTTCACGTCTTGACTACTGTAATGCACTTCTTTCTGGGCTTCCTTCTAAACTTCTTCATAAACTCCAACGGATTCAGAACCATGCAGCTCGTGTCATCTCTAGGACTCCATCTCACGAGCATGTCACACCACTTCTTTATCAGCTTCACTGGCTGCCGGTAAAGGCTGCCGGTAGTCTTCACACATTTAAATCTCGTCTAAAGACCCATCTTTTTAAGCAGGCTTTCCTTTAACAATTTTTATCATGTTTTTATCATGTTATTTTATATTCGCGATGTGTGTTTTATTATTTGTTTTAATTTGTTCTAGCATGTTGATACTTATTGTAAGGCGACCTTGGGTGTTTAGAAAGGCGCCATTTACAAATAAAATGAATTATTATTATTATTATTAAATGGGTTGGGCGCCAGGGGTAGAAAACCCCACTACAGTTACTTAAATAATTCCATTAATTAAAAAAAATAAGGTTTCAACAAATGTATGATTTAATCAAATAAACCCAAATCAATTGTTTAATCAATCAAATCAATATATTAATAAGGGAGAAAAAAAACAAAACAAAAAAAAACTAAGCAAACAAGCTTTAACTTCCACACATTTTACTTCAACTCATCATAAACCAAACAAACTTAAATTTCCAGGCCCAGGCACAATACCTATTAATACCCTTTACAAGACAATCAACGGGTGATAAAATATAAAATTATTATCCATAAAGATATAAATCAAATAATTCAGAATATACAAAAACCAATATGAATCAAATTTACCCTCAAACAAATAATAATAATAATATTTCAAGGCCAAAGTCATCCCGCATAGTAGTAGATTTTCCAGCGTGAAAATTGCAATATAAGCTGGCATGGCGTTAAACACAAACAAACAAACAAACATGGCAGCATGCAGTGCATCACTTTTATGATTGACAGTATTGCCCAAGAAAAAACAAGTCACGTTTGAAGGAGGTTGCCTTCAGAGCACCTCAAACCTGTCGCGGCATGTCCTAAGTTCTTTAAATGGATCTTCTGCCATGTTTTATAGAGCTTTGTGAACTTTGCTCTCCATGTGCGCTATGAATTGAAGCCAAAAGCCAATGGTGCCTGTATGTCTGTAGGCATTGTGCTTCTGGCTGACCTGAGAAACATTTATTTCTTTTTTTGCTAATGCTTCAACTTTTCACATATGAGCGGGTGCTGCCATTGGAACTTTATTGGCTCGAGACTTCTAGTCTCATTCAATTCCATTGATTTTTAGCCATAAAAACACATCTCATTAGGATGCGTGACATTGCAAACTTGTATATTCCTATTATATCATTTTTATTTATTGTCATGAACACACTTGTTTGTAGAGCATACTTATTTATTATTTGTAGTCATTTTCCCATAGGCAAATAAATTGGAAGTTCTCAAACAGTTGCAGAAAAGATCTAACTTCTAGATTGCAGAGTAAGGTCAATAGGTCTGTGCTGTGATAATCATTGACTAGATAATTGTTATTTTAGCATTGTTTTATTAATTAATTGTTTTATTTTGATCAATCGTGCATGTTTCTTTTGATTTTGTCAATGCAGAAGCATTCGCCTATCTACGATGTAAAGATGTAAGCTGTCAAATATGTATAATTGTACACAGGGTCGGATTAACCAATGGGCATTATGGCCCCGTACGCACTTGGAGCCCCTGTGAGGGGGAGAAAAATGGCAATTTTGGAGTGTCTATTTAGGTCTATTTAGCACACCTTGTTGGAATAAGCTATTTGGATGATTTCCGCCTATATGTTTGAACATAACTAAAGAGCATAACTAACAGCAGCATGAGTGTCGTAGCTTGTAAAATGCACAACAACACGTTTTGACGCGATTGATCATCAAGCCTGTTTGAATCCACTGTCTGCTGAACACCTTCTTTTTCTCCCCATTACTCATCAGATTGGAAATACATTTATTTTTAATAGGAAGGAAATATTAAAAAAGGGAGACAGTATGGAAACAATAACAAGTGTGTGTATTATGGAAGACTCCGATTCATAGAACTGGATTGGAGTCTGGAGAGGCATTATGTGTCACATGCGAATAATATGTCAGAAATACCCTTTAAAATATATATTTTTAGTACTGCTTCAGTGATCTTGAAGAAGAAAAAAACATACATTTTCACTAGTTTTATTAGTATTTTTTTTAAAGTGTGCTTTAAAAATAAGTTAAATCTGTGTAGACTCTAAATATATGTACTATATATAATTTATTTTTAAAATGTGGGCAATACATTATAGATTCATTTTCTAAAATTATTTTTTAATTCAACTACAGTATAGCGGTGCAGCCGGGTTGGGGCCCTACAAGACAATGTGCCCAGGGGCCTCTGAATTCAGGTCTGATTGTACATCAGTGGCACAGCTATCTCTTCTTGATTTTGAAAAGTTTCAACTATGCAATATAGACTCAAATGGGTGTTTACTTCCGAGAAACAGGACCAAAAATCGATTATTACTTCTAAATTTTGAAGTTTTCATGTTAAAATAGTATTATTAGCGGAGGCCAGAGAACAGAAGAAAATCTTAAAAAGGCAATTCGTGACCCCTTTAAAGGGACGGTTCACCTAAAAATGTTAATTTACTGACAGTTCGCTCGCCTTCAAGTGGTTTTAAACCTTTATGAGTTACTTTTTTTATGCTGAACATAAACACATATTCAGAAAACACCTGGCTTACATAGGAAAAACTAATTCTATGGAGGTCAGTGGTTCAAAGTTTTCAGCTTTCTTCAGAATATCTTTTGTGTTCAGCAGAAGCAATAAACTCAAACAGGTTTGTGACAAGCGAAGGGTGAGTAAATGACAGAATCGTTGGTTTGAAGTCTTTGGAGTGAGCTGTCCCTATGTAAAAGGTTTCTTAAACAGGTATAATAACAAAAAATATATTATATAAAATTGCCTTAGCGCAACTTCTTTTTGTGGTAACTTACTGCCAGCACTGTTGCCAGCAATTTACTGCATTTACTGCCCCTTTACAGTAACTGTTTTATAGTAGCAGGGCCCTGCCTCACTTTTATTTTATAGTAAAATAGTCTTACCGCAACTTATTTTTATTGTAAAGTGCCCTTTACCACATTTTAATTAACAGTATGACAATTTTTACAGTACTTTTTACTGTAATTTATTTACAGTTTACACTTGCAGTACAAAACCATTATTTTAAGTATTTACTATTGAACTTAATAAACTCAAGATTATGTACAACAATATTTTTTATTTATTGTTATTATATCCATTTTAAATGGTTCACAAAAGTAAATTTCATTTATTAATCAATTTAAATTCATTTTGTGATACAAGATCACGTTCATTAACTGTCTCATATTTGTCTTCAAATACAGTAGAAGTACTTAATAACTTTGATTACAGTAGAATACCACACATTTCTAATATTCCTAGTAATTAAAAAATTACCCACACTGCTGTGCATATTACAGTAACTGAACTGTAAAGAATGTATGCAGTATTTTACTGGCCATTTTCACAGTAAGTAACTATTAAATTGCGGCAAAGTCTAAAGGCTGATTTATACTTCTGCGTCAAGCGCACGTGTATGCTACGGCGCAGCCTATGCGTGGACGCATAGCCCTCACTGTGGCCGTCGGCGATGTTGACGCACACCTCTCAAAAAAATGTAACGCATATGCGTAGCGCAAGCTTTGTGATTGGTCGGCTTGGTAGCGGTGACGAGTGTGGGTGGATCAGTATGGTTAGTTTTGACTTCATGTGTACTTTAAGGGAATGGGGAAATGCAAAATACAATTTTTTACATTTTAATGCAAAATGTAATTACAGTGTAATACCGCAAATTCCTAATATTCAGTAAGTTCAAAGTTTTCAAATTACCCACTGCAGTGCCTATTACAGTAGTGAATTGTAAAGAATGTATGTGGTATTTCACCTGGAGTGTTTGCAGTAAATAATTGTGAAATTGTGGCAGTCTAAAAGTGTAGCAGTGTGACCTAACAAAATCAGTACGGTTAGTTGTGATTTCATGTATACTTTAAAGCATTGGTCCTCAACCTTTTTATCACTGCGGACCGGTCAACGCTTGACAAATTTACTGTGGACCAGGGGGGATTTGCAGATTGCTAGGCGACCATCAAAGGTTTTTTTCTTATTGCTGCAGATCTAATACAAGTTTTATTTATGAAAAAAAATTATAAAGCACTGCAGTGTTTAGGTGTTCTGGGTTTTTCTGAGATAATTACAGTAGTCTACCAAAATGTGTGTATTCCATAGAAGCCAAAGGAGTTGATTGGTCTATACTTGTCATGTGACTCGCGGTGCGCTCACAGAATTTATTCACTGGGTGCATCTGGAAGGCACAAGCCACACACCTCCATTCAAAATAATGAACTTGCGCGAACTCTAGAAAAGCGATATGGAACGGCCCCTAAAAGGCCACCGTCATTTGCGATCTCCATCAGTTGATCTTCTTGCACTGACATGGTGGATTCACCTGATTTTTTGACCAATGGGTTGCGGATCCATCCCTCGGCAGTCCTTCACTGGGCCTTTTCCCCTAAGCAAAGAAACTTTTTAAAGATGTCTGTTTCTTACTCATTTTGCTGCTTGTGTGTTACATTTGGGTGCTTAAGTGACCAAGATGTAACTGAGAGCATACGGTAATTTTTCAAAATAGAAGTCTTTTCAAAATAAAAGATGGTTCAGTCTCGGATAATAAATAAAACCGAAATAATTAATGATGTCTTGTGTGGCCCGGTACCAATTGATCCACAGACCACTACCTGTCCGTGGCCCGGTGGTTGATGGACCACTGTTTTGAAGGAATGGGGGAAATGCAAAATACAATTTTTACATTTTAATGCAAAACTTTGATTACAGTATACTACTGCAAATCACACCGCTTGTGCGTGCAAGCCGCACACCTCCATTCGAAATAATGAACTTGTGCGAATTCTTGAAAAGTGATGTGGAACGACCCCTCAAATCATTTGCAATGTCCATCAATTGGTGGACATTGGTGGATTCACCTGATTTGTTGACCAATGGGTTGCGGATCCATCCCTCGGCAGTGCTTCACTGGGCCTTTCCCACTTAGCAAAGAAACTTTCTAAAGATGTCTGTTTCTTACTCATATTGCTGTGTGTGGGTTGAATTTGGGCGCTCACGTGACCAAGATGTAACCGAGAGAATACGGTAATTTTTCAAAATAAAGTCTTTTCAAAATAAAAGATTGTTCAGTCTCAGATAATAAATAAAACAGAAATAATTAATGATTTCTTGTGCAGCCCAGTAACAATTGATCCACAGACCGGTACCGGTCCGTGGCCCGGTGGTTGAGGACCACAGTTTTAAAGGAATAGGGGAAAGGTAAAATACAATTTTTACATTTTAATGCAAAACTTTGATTACAACATGCAGTAAATTACTGTAAAAATTACCCACAATGCAGTAATTATTACAGTAGTGAACTGTAAAGAATGTATGTGGTATTTTACTGGGCGTTTTTACAGTAAATAACTGTAAAATTTCGGCAAAGTCTAACATGTAGCAATGTGAGCTATTTTCACATTTTAATGCAAAACTTAGATTACAGTATAATACCGCAAATTCTTAATTTTCTCTGAGTTACTGTAAAAGTTTCAAAATTACCCACACTGCAGTGCATATTAGAGTACTGAACTGGAAAGAATGTATGTGGTATTTTACTGGGCTTTTTTGCAGTGAATAACTGTAAAATTGTGGCAAAGTCTAACATTTAGCAATGTGAGCTAACAAAATCAGTACGGTTAGTTGTGATTTCTTATGTACTTTAAAGGAATGGGGGAAATGCAAAATACAATTTTTACATTTTAATGCAAAACTTAGATTACAGTATAATACCGCAAATTCTTAATATTCTCTAAGTTACTGTAAAAGTTTTTAAATTACCCACAATGCAGTAACTATTACAGTAGTGAACTGTAAAGAATGTATGTGGTATTTCACTGGCTGTTTTTGCAGTATATAACTGTAAAATTGCGGCAGTCTAACAGTGTAGCAACGTGAGCTAACAAAATCAATATGGTTAGTTGTGATTTCATGTGTACTTTAAAGCAATGGAGGAAGGCAAAACTGAAAAACAGCAGTATCTATATGTGTAGTGAACGTTGGAGGTCGTACCAAATGATTCATTATTATACCAAGCACTCAGAAGGTTTTAATAATAAACAATTATTAAATTGTTTAAATAATTAAACAATTAATCCCCTAGTTTAAACTTCTCCCAGAACTTTTAACATGAAAATCTGTGAACTTCTTAATCCAATTTTTTTTTAACACTGCAATCGCGCATCTGTTTACGGCAAAGTTCCCAGCACTCCAGACGCCAATGGAAGCCAGACAGCAATTACAGTCCTCAAGAGATGTTCAGGGAATCAGCCGCAACACCCCGAAACCATAGGAATCGTGCACCTTATCTTAGCCTCTATCTAATGACTTTGTGGAAGGTAGTGGAGGAGTAACCACATCTAATGGCCTCCCCCTGCTTCCCCCAATGCGGCGGTGCGGCAGTTCATGTACAGTGTGCAGGAAGTGATTAAGTGGGCGAGATCAAAGACACTGGACACGATAAACATTCCTCCCCAGGACGAGTGGCTTCGGGGCAAGACTCGGCTTCCTCCTCTCAGACTTCCAGCACAGCGCACACATTGACACCACATGACCATCCAGGATGTGTGGAGCGTCTTTGTTTGGGCCGTTTAGAGTCTCGCCAGGCTGAGAGAGAGGATGTGTGTGTGTGTATGTGTTTTGTGAATGGGTTTGAATAAGATTGAAAAGGTGGAAATGCTAAGGATGGAGAGTCTTATCTGAGGGACACTGCTTGGGTCATCGCTCGCAATACACACCCCTTGGGTCGGTTCCTTAAAGCTAATAGGATGATCTACTGAAGTAGCTGAGATCTGTGTGTGATGCAGAACACATCAGAAAGAGTCAGAAAAAAACTGATTATGGAGGATTTACACAATAAGTGAAAGGTTTGTTCATTAAAATGCAATGGGGATTTGTTTGACTTTTTATTTATGTTTTTATTTTATTTAATTTTAATTTATTACAGTTTTTATTTTATTAAATATGTTTTTTATATTTTTATTTTATTTATTTTTTATTTCATTTTATTTTATTTTTTATTTAATTTTAATTTAATTTTATTTAATTTTATTTTATTTTTTATTTAATTTTATTATTATTTTATTTTTATTTTATTATTATTATTATTATTTTATTTTATTTATTTATTTATTATATATATATATATATATATTTTTTTTTTTTTTTTTTTTTTTTTTTTTTGAGATTTACATTTACTGTACACTTTAAAGCAGAACTTTACCCCTCCCTTCCCCTACCATAAACATAGCATTGAAGTCACTTGAGTCAAAAAATATTCTAGGCTTCCAGAGTTGACAGTGAGGGAATAAAGTGTCTCATATTTGCGCAGTATATTTGTCCATATATCATCATTTAGCATAAAAAACTTGGCAACATGCAAAGATGAAAAGAATGCATAAGAGATAAAAAGAAAAAAACAAAAACAGGTTACATAAATAATGGTTTAATAATTTTTTTTTTTTTCCATATTTTCAGAGTTGACAGTGTGTAAATAAAGTGTCCCATATTTGTTCAGTCCATATATTATCATTTAACGTGAAAGGCTTGGCAACCGTCAAAGAGAAACAGAATATATACTGTAAGTAGTATATCTTTAAAAATATAAGTAAGCAAGCAAGTAAATAAAAAATTTAATTAAATTAAATAATAAATAAAAGAAAAGAAAATGAATAAAAAATAAAAACAAAATAAAATAAAAAAAATTAAAAATAGAATAAAATACAATAAAAATTATAAAAAAGAAAAGAAATAAAAGAAAAGAAAAGAAAAGAAAGAAAATAAATAAAATTAAATAAGATATAAATAAATAAGTAAATTAATAAATGAAAATAAAAGTAAAAAAAAAATGATTAAAATGAAAAAAAACTAAATAAAATAAATAAATACAATAAAGAAAAGAAAATAAATAAATAAAATAAAATAGAATAAAAAAACAATTAATAAAAGACAAAAAATAAAAGAAAATAGAGAAAATAAATAAAACAAAATACAAAGTCATATAAACTTGATTCAAAAAGCATCGTTGACAGTGAGGGAATAAAGTGCCTCATGTTTGTTCAGTCTATATATTATAATTTAACGTGAAGGACTTGTAAACATCCAAAGAGAAAAAGAGTATGCATAAGAGGTGTATCTTAAAAACAAAAAAACAACGACAACAAAAACAGGTAATATATAAACTTGATTAAAAAAAAAAAACAGATTTACAGGATTGACAGAATAAAGTGTTTCATATTTGTTCTGTCCATATGTTAGTATTTAAAGTGAAGGGCTTGGCAACCGCCAAAAAGAAAAAGAATATGCATAAGAGATGCATCTAAAAAAAAAAACAAGCCATATAAACTTGATTTAAATAATAATAATAATAAAAAAAAACATTCTATATTTTCAGAGTTGACAGTGAGGGATTAAAGTGTCTCATATTTGTTCAGTCCATATGTTATCATTTAACGTGAAGGGCTTGGAAACATCCAAACAGAAGATATATCTAATAAATGATAAAAGTTTAACTTAGCTGGTTTAATCCATATTTTATCTAAATTTGAGTTAAATAACCAGCATTGTTTTTTAGAGTTGATATTAGGGATGTCCAGATCCGATCACGTGATCGGAAATCTAAAGTGTGTGCGACCTAATTTCTTATGGCCCATTTCCACTGAGTGGTACGGTACGGTTCCGAACCATACCGTATCACTTTTTCGGCACGCTTTCGAAAGGGTACCAAAACACGAAAAAGGGTACCAAAAAGTGGAGTTCTACGCGCAGCTGAATGCTGATTGGTTACAGAGATACGTCACAAGCTTGTGGAGCTAGCCAGAATGAAAGCAAAGGAACCGCCATGTTTTAAATACACAGCCGAGAAATGACATTGTAATACTACGTATATGCATATAATAAGGAGCCATGGATGACCCTGGTGCGGCTAAAAAAGATCAGAGGTTGCACTGGTGCAACCAGCAGTTCGATGAGAAAAATAATTTAATATTTAAGTCTCCGCAACTGTGGTTCAACAGTCAAAAATATAAATATTTCGATAAGTATCATTACTGGAATATTTATAACGATATGATCTTGCTTTTGGTTATATCGATACCAGCTTTGAGCTCTCACGCGTGCTCTCGCTCACCAGCAGCCGTTGCCATGCGCTGTATAAAGCCTGGTTTATACTTCTGCGTCAAGTGATCGGCGTGACCCACGGCGCAAGCCTCGCGCGTAGCCGTGCATTTATACTTCTCCGCACTGTTTCTATTTCTCTGCAATACACTTCCGCAACGCTAGCTGGCAGTCAGCGTTTATGTTTCTCTGTGTCGAGTTTCTTCGCTGGTATTTAGTTTTTTCTGAATGCTTCCTTAATGTACAAGTGGCTCAAATTCGCTCATATTGAGGCGGGAACCGGGGGACGTGCAACAACTTTAATCAAAAGGTAAACACAAAACAACAGTCTAGCATACACGTGCGCTTGACACAGAAGTATAAATCAGCCTTAAGGGCGCTACACATTACACAGCCTCTCCTTATCTGCTTATCCAGTGGCAAGATGACAAGTGCTGAAACACACGACCAGTTTTATTTGTTGCTGATTTGCGTGTTGTTCCTTTTTTAGAATGTCTTTTATTTTTTTAATCTCTCAAGTTTTTATTTATATATATATATATATATATATATATATATATATATATATATATATATATATATATATAATTTTTATTTATTTATTTTTTTTTTAACACATCTATAGTTATGTGGTGGCACAGAGTTAGACATCTCTTGACTTACAGAAACATCAACGCATGTGACATGACATTACTTTATTGACAGAGATATTGGTTAAATGCCGGCAAAGTAGAACTCGAAAGCAGTTTGAAGCGGAAAGCTCGAGTATGTCTGCGGTCTGGAGGTATTATAACGTTGATGACGACAACATTGACATAGCAAACTGTGAGAAATGTAAACTTGGGATTGCCTGCCGGGTATTTTATGTTGAGGTTCTGTTTGTTTTTATATTAGATTTTGTTTTATATTTACTGCTCCACTGAAGTCCAAAAGTGAAGAATTTATGTTATTTATTACTTGTTCAGGCTACCTCACAGAAGTGGTCTGTTTGTTAACAGAGTTGTTGAATGTTAAAATAAGGTGAATTAAATAAAAAATAAAGAACGTCCTGGATCTGTTTCTTCGCTCTGTTCTACTCTAGAAGTATCGGATCTGGTTTCTGTATCGGCAGATCGGGTTTCGCTATCGGCAGATATTCAAAATCAAATGACTCGAACTTGGACTCAAGGTCAAAAAAACCTGTTCGGGACATCCCTAGTGGATATGTTCAGGAACATGCAACACTTGTGATGTTTTCAAGAGGTATCAATAAGTCTATATCTTAATATAGTCAGTATAATATATATAATCCAACTCTATTTTTTCCATTGTATTTTTTCTGTCAATTTTCTCAAGCTAAAGAGAACTTTAATTCAAACAAGTTTATGTGTGATCTGATGATAGCTTTCACAGACATAGTTTCCATTATATTCTGCTCAAAAATTTTCATTGCACTTACAGTATGACCGAATTCTATATTTCTTTCGTTCTTTTTCAGACATAATTAGACTTATTAGAGATTATTAGACGTGTTTCAATAATTGCACAAAGCGGAAAGGAATGATTTAAAAGTAAAAAGGGAGGGGAAAATGACTATTTCTCAGAAGTTATTAGAGCCATTGTTGATATTCTGAGCTGTCATTTTCCTTGTAACTTCCTGGAAGATGATGTCATTTAAGGAACTAGTTTTATATATTAGATTTGCAAAAAGTAATCAGATTATTTTTTATAATCCAAAAACTCAAAAATAATTGAGTAACATTATTCATTCCAAAAACCTTGAAACAATGAAATTTCTTCCAAAATAAATAAATAAATAAATAAAAGCATAAATTCTTAAAAAATGCTCTAGATGACAATATTTGTATTGAAAGTTAGAAGAAATGTTACCAGACTATAATTTTTCAGAGTTATAAACAAAACAAGCATTAAAAGTTTATTTATAGTTTCATATAAATATACAATTAAAGGCAAAATGATTAGCAGAGCAATCAAGAAATTTTCACAGTATTTCCAATAATATATATATATATATATATATATATATATATATATATTTTTTTTTTTTTTCTTTTGTAGAAAGTCTTATTTCTTTTAGTTTGGCTGGAATAAAAGCAGTATTTTTAAAAAAAAAACTGTTTTTAAGGTCAATATTATTAGACCCCTTAGGCCACTGTTGTCCAATTTGACTTGCCTAACTTTGATATTTACTCTAATTAACAGTTATTTACAAACTGAATTTCATGTTGTTGCAGTGGTCTAATTTTATCTTTTGGATATTTTCTATTTGATTTTTGTTGCAGTCATGCTCATTTTTGGTGGATAGATTATTAAAACTCTGTT